>JADMLL010000010.1:4885356-4902989 GCA_016920875.1 Columbicola columbae
CTAAAGAATCGGAGTCTTATTTCAAAAGTAATGCACAAGTCCATCATAGATTAATACAAAATTCTTCACTGTTGTTGGAAGAATTTGTTTCATAAATATTAGGCCTACACAGTTTTTGATTTTCTCATTGAAGGACTCAATAGCTCATTTTAAAAGTATTGCACACTGACATAAAGATCTCATTTCAAAAGTATTGCACACTGGCATAGAGATGTCATTTCAAAAATATTGCACACTGATATAGAGATCTCATTTCAAAAGTATTGCACACTGGCATAGAGATGTCATTTCAAGTATTGCACACTGGCATAGAGATGTCATTTCAAAAATATTGCACTGATATAGAGATCTCATTTCAAAGTATTGCACACTGGCATAGAGATGTCATTTCAAAAATATTGCACACTGCCATAAAGATTTCATTTCAAAAGTATTGCACACTCCCACGAAGAGCTCATCTAAAATATAAATCAAACTGTGAAGAAGGCTCAAGTCCCTTTGTCCAGGAAGTCGGATGTTCTCTTCGATAATTGCTAACGGATGTCAAACTAATTTTCATAAATATTGCACACTTTTACGAGGAAATCATTTCATAAATACTGCACACTTCCACCAAAATCAAAGACCGTATAAATGGAGAGAAAAGAGGGGAAATCTTTCTAAATCCGATCGGGAAAGGAAAAATTTTTGCTTCACTAACGATTTCTGGAGAGTAGTAACCCCCGATTGTACGCATGCGCACTTTTCCTTTCGAATCCTTTGCCAAGAAAGGAAGAGGATGGATGAAGTGAAAATTTTTCTTCCCGAAGGAGGAAAAGGAAAGGAATTTAGGTCACCGAAAACCTCGTAAACTTTTCTTTTAAACCCTAATAAACCATGAACCCTCATAAATATTTACTATTCTTCTAATTCTTGTACTAATTGCAAGTTTGCAACATTTGAACAAAAAAAAAATTTTTTTTTCGACTTAACGCGATTAAGAAAAATCCAAAACTGAAAGGTTTCTGCTGAGTTTTCAAAAAAAATTTTTTTTCCGCCCGTTTCTCTCAGTCTTCTATCTCCCTCCTCTTCCGTTTCCTCTCCTCCTCAAAATGGACGTCGTTATTTTAAATAGAAATTAAATTTTTTATAAAATAATTTTAAAAATGTTATTAAAGGACTATTTTATGTTTAGACCGAGCGGAAGTTGTTGGCTTATGGGCCCTTCATTAAAATCTCCACCCCCACCCCCAAAGGTTTGACTTCCCTATGGTTTTAGGTATGTTGGTGTCTTCTAAATTCTACCTGGAAGTTCTGTTTGGACAAGGAGTGAGTCCTTCATAATACCCTCCATTGGGAATGAGTCAACCATGACAGTGTGCAATACTTATGGCAAGAGCTCACCATGGTATATTGTGATTTACTTGAGTTTGATTATTGACTAATGTGTGCAATACTTTTGAAATCGATTCTTTATCAAATTGTGCAATAATTTTGAAAATAAGCTCTAGATTAAAGTGTGCAGTACTTTTGAAATGAGTCTTTCATCAAAATGAATTCGTCATTAATCCGTGCAATACCCTTGAAATGAATCCTTCCCGAACTGTGCAGTATTTTTGAAATAAGCTTTTGATAAGAGTGTGCAATACTTTTGAAATGAGTCTTTCATCAAAGTGTGCATTACTTATGAAATGAATCGGTCACTAATGTGTGCAGTACTTTTAGTCAAGCTTTGATAAGTGCAATACTTTTGAAATGGAACCTTCCTCAAAGTGTGCATTATTTATGAAATGAATTGGTCACTAATGTGTGCAATACTTTTGAAATGAGTCCTTCATCAAAGTGTGCATTATTTATGAAATGAATTCATCACTAATATGAGCAGTACTTTAGAAATTGATTCTTCACCGAATTGTGCAATACTTTTGAAATGAATCTCTGACTAAACTGTACATTAACTCTTCACCCGTTGTCGTTATCAACACCAAAATCCACGAAATCGTTTTGACTGCATTACAAGTAAGCTTAATATAGGTGCACCTAAGTTTCAGTCGTTCTAGTGTTAAAATGAGTTCGTATTAAGCTGTGCAGGATAAATGCACAGCAGTTGAATGCAGTTCTCCACCAAAGTGCGATATTTGTGAAAAGTGATTTTTCATTAAAATTTCCAACAGACTATATAAGTCTTGTGTTATTAAATAAATAAATAAATAAAACTCTCCTTCGAGGGAAATTAAAAATTCTAAAATAAGCTTTAAAAATTAAAAATTTTTTAAGGGTATGGAAGAGAGGAGGAGGACGTGACTTAACAAAGAAACGTTAAAGAATTTTTATTAAAAATCTAAATAAGAGGAGACGGGGGAGAGGGGGGACGAAGGGCACAACTAATTTTAAAAAAGAAAACTAAAAACAAGAGAGAAGTGAGCCCTAAAAAGATTTTTCAAAAAATTTTCACATTAACACCAAAGTAAACCTTTGAAAAATCGATTTTTCGAAACAAATTTGAGTTCCATCAAAATCGATGTCTCTCCTCTTCATCCCCTCCTCCCGTCAATATCCGACAGGATTTTCAACGTTAAAGATGACGTCAAAGATGAAAGGAAGTCTTATACGATATAAACCGTTGGTGCAGTATTTATGAAATACATCAACTGTTGGGAGGTGAAAGTGTTCTTTAGTTGTAAGAGCTTTCCCTACAAAGTGTGCAGTATTTATGAAATGAGGTCTACAGTGAGAAAAAAATTATAAACCCTGTAATTATTTTTCAAATAAATTTTTCATTAAAGTGTGCAATATTTTTGAAATGAGATCTTGGTGTAAATGTGCAATATTTTTGAAGCGAGCTTTTGATAGTTGTGTGCAATACTTTTGAAATGAGCTGAACAATTACACCTGAACCTTGATCATAGTGTGCATTATATTTGAAATGACTTCACCGTGAGATTGGTCATTTCTATTGAAATGAGATTTTCATAATAGTGTGCAATACTTTTGAAATGAGACCTGGATGATAGTGTGCAATACTTTTGAAATGAGTTATTAATGGCAGTGTGAAATATTTTGAAATGAGATTTGCATAATTGTGTGCAATACTTTTGAAATGAGACCTGGATGATAGTAAGCAATACATTTGAAACGCGCTTTTAATGTAACTGTGCAATACTTTTGAAATAAGCTTTTGATAAGTGTGCAATACTTTTGAATAGAGATATTGTTGAAAAGGCGCTTCTCTCTCTCTCCTTCCCATCTATCTATCTTTCTACGCCTTCCTTCCTTTCTCTATTTCCCTGTCTTTCTTTCTCTCTCTGCCTTTCTCTTCCTTTTTGTCCTTTCTTCCTCTCGTTCTCTTACTCTCCGTCCCACACTCTTTTGTGAAATACTTCTGATAAAAGTGTGCATTATTTTTGAAATGAGAGTTTGACGGTAGTGTGCAATACTTTAAAACGAAATCTTGATGGTCGTGTGCATTAATTATGAAATGAGTTATTATGGCAGTGTGAATATTTTCGAAACGAGCTCTTGATGTTTGTGCAATACTTTTGAAATGAGATTACGATGTGGGTGTGCATTATTTATGAAATGAGATCTTGGTGTAAGTGTAATATTTTTGAAATGAATTCTTATTTGAAACTCCATTGTCCACGAAATGAATCATAAACCAAAGCAGTGTGCATTACTTTTGAAATATCATTGTTTTGATTCGTCTGGACTCTCACCCAAGTCTCCAATTCCGGGGAAGCTTTTTCGACTTTCGTGAAAAACGTTTTGTTGGCTTTCTTATATCCGGAACCCGGTGAATTTCGGGTTTTGACAGCATTCTTGGATTTATTCGAGGATAGACAATCGCGGGGGAGAGGGGAGGGGTAGGGAAATTCTTCATTTCCGGTTGTCAGCTTTCCTTGTTTACACAACATTGCGTTTATCATTCCCGTTGGGCAATCACGCAAAATCGAAATTCTGTCGGGGAAATTAATTTTTATTTCCTTTGAAGTTTTTCTTCGATTAATTTTCAGCCCCCTTCATGAAATGTTTTGTTTGGGGGTTGTTCCCGACACGGGGTGGGGCTGCAGTAAACAAGGCGACCACACCCTGTAGAATCTCCCCTTTCGCCGCCTGGCTAAGCGAATCAATTTTTCACGGAACCGTGCAATACGACATAAATAATTCAGCAAAAGGCACGAAAGAACAAGTCAGCGATTGGTTCAAGCTCTCATTATACCTGTTTTACGTCCGGTAATAAAAATTCAAAATGGCCGACCGAAAGGAAAACAATTTCCAACGTATTGGCAGATATTGCTCACTCCCGGACACGAGAATAAATACAAAACCCTCTGGAAACCGTTCGCTCTCTCTCTCTCTCTCCTCCATTCGAGCAGGCGGTGAACGACACGTTCGGGCAATCGTCAGGAAAGAACTAGACAAAGTTTATGTTGACTCGCAAGAAATATGAGTCAATTATCTCCGGAGTCAAAGCACTTAAACTTTTTACTCTCCGAAATTCAATTTCCCTCCTCCTCCCCCGCCCGTCCCGTCCCTCTCTCCTTTCCTCCAGCCTCCCGAACTCCTCCCGTCTCCCAACTTTTCCTCAGGTAAAGGCGTATATGAGAAGAAGAGGAGGCGAGGGGAGGTGGGAGGATTATAAAATAAAAATCCTTAGAAAGTTTACTTTTAAATAAACATTTCGTGACGTTCAAGTGTCTTTTTAAATTCAATTTTCCCGAGGAAAAATTTTTCTTTTATTTTTCATTTTCCTTTTCTCTCTCCTGTCTCGGATCGAACCAACATCCGGGGGAATTGATTTCGTTCAATACAAAAATTATATTTTTTAATGTTTTATTAATTAATACCATTACTTATTAAATTGTTAAAATTATTCTTTTAATATTAATTATTATATAAATTATATATTAATATTTTAACATAATTTTTGTTTTTTGTTGTTAAATATAACTAAAATAAATTTGGACACTTCAGAAAGAACTTTTTCATAAATATTATACAGTTCTTAATTAAAATTTATTTTCTCATTAAAAGGGCTTATTTCAAAAGTAATGCACGGTTCCAACAAGAATCCATTTCAAAAGTATTGCACACCTACCACCAGATTCATTTCAAAAGTATTGCACACTACAATCAAACTCCTCATTTCAAAGTATTGCACACTACCATCAAACTCTCATTTCAAAAGTATTGCACTACCATCAAATTCTCATTTCAAAAATGTTGCACACTATCATCCAGGTTTCATTTCAAAATTACACTCACAAAGATCTCATTTCAAAAGTATTGCACACTACCATCAAACTCTCATTTCAGAAGTATTGCACACTACCATCAAACTCTCATTTCAAAAGTATTGCACACTATCATCAAGGTTTCATTTCAAAAGTATTGCACACTCACAAAGATCTCATTTCAAAAGTATTGCACACCTAATCAAACTCTCATTTCAAAAAGTATTGCACACTATCATCCAGATCTCATTTCAAAAGTATTGCACACTATCATCCAGGTTTCATTTCAAAGTATTGCACACTCACAAAGATCTCATTTCAAAGTATCACACAAAGATCATTTCAAAAGTATTGCACACTTTTTCAAGAGCTTATTTCAAGAAAACTTCACATTTCGCACGAGAGAGAGGATGGGATGATGGAAAATTCAAAGAGAGAGGGAGGAGGAGGAGGAAGAAGAGAAAGAGACAGAGAGGGAGGAGTGAGAACTGAGAGGAGACCAAACGGCAGTCGAGTTTGTTTTGAATGACTACAGCAGTGATTAAAAAGTTGTTTCTTGTTTTAAGCGAGGAAACGAACAAACAAACAAAGGAGGCAGGGTGAGGAAAAGAAAAACAAGGAGAAGAGAGGAAAGAGGAAAAGTCTTGAGAGGGCGTGGCGGAGGAACAAAAAAATTTTTTCCAGTGTTAAACAGAGAATTTTCCTCCAAAACCGGGATCTTCTTTTTTGATGTGGTTATCTCCTTCGAATATTTGCCAAAGGAAAAATGGTTGTTTGCACTCGCTCTCAGTTACCTTTCCTTCACATCCTCTCCTCCTCCTCTCCTCCTTTCCTTACTCTCTCCTTTGATCCCGACCTTTGTGAAATTCTTGAGGTTTTCCAGACAGGAAACAGTTTTGTTTGAACCCTAAGACAACGGAAAACCTCCCAGGACCAGTGGCTACTTCAACAGCAGTAAATTATTCACAGTAACTCCGATTATCTGTTTGTTATCTATACTTTTCAGCAGCCAGGTTTTGTTTTATGCGATTCATATGCTGTTCAGTGAATCGCGTAAAAAAAATCCGGTCAAAGTTGTATTGTGTTCTAAGCTCGATCACTATCACGGTTATGTGTCTTTAATATTTTAACACCGATTTTCGAATTTTCAATTTATAAATATAAGATGAGACTTTCGCCCATTTTATTATAACAGATTGGCACGTCTTCTTATAATTCAATAAAAATGACTTGATCACCGAGCGCTATAAGAAGCAACCAGTTGACCGATTTCCGTTTAAATTCTTTCACAATTCGCAATGAATTATCGCAACAAATTTTATCCCAAAGAAAATGTGCAATATTTATGAAATGAATTCTGACAAACTGTGCAATATTTATGAAATAAAATCCTGCCAAACGTGTCCTTTAGTAATGAATTGATGATACCCTCACTATGATCATTTTGGAATTTTAGTTCAAATTTTTTTGTGCAATACTTTTGAAATGAGGTTTTCATGGTAGTGTGCAATACTTTTGAAATAAACTCTTGGTATCAGTGTGCAATATTTTTGAAATAGAGTCTTGTTGGAAATGAGCAAATACCTTTGAAACGAGGTCTTGATGGCAGCGTGCAATGCTTTCGAAATGAGATTTTAATGTTAGTGTGCAATATTTTTGAAATGGATTATTGTTGGAAGTGTGCATTACTTTTGAAATAAGCCCCTTCGATGAGAAATTAAATTTTAATAATTATGCACGATATTATAGGGTCTAAATTCATTGGCGTTACTTTTGAAATGATTCCTCGAAAACCTGTGCATTACTTTTGAAATGGGAAATAATTTCGAGAGAAAATAAAATTTACACTCAGCGAAGGATGTGCACAACAGGATCTAAAGGGAGCGAATTGAGTTTTATTCAAAGAAGGAAAATGAAAGGTGTCAGTTTGGTTGAGGAAAACAAGACAGGAGGAAATATTGCTGGGAAATTGGAAAATGGGAGGAAAACAAGAGTTTTCCTTGAAAAAACAATTTCAGATGGGTAGGCGGAGAGGAAGGAAATGAGAAAGAAAGATAAGAAGGAGGAGGAGGAGGAGGGGAGGGAGAAAGGAAGAAGGTGTCAGTTCATTAGAAGAAGAAGTTTTTATGTAAAGGAGGAATAATTAGTGAGAGAACTGAGCGGGAGAGGAAGAGAAATGGAAAGTGAAAGAAATTCAGAGAAGGAGGGAAGATGGAGGAGGAGGAGGGTGGTGGTGGTGGCGGCGGATGTTTTTGGAATCCGTTCCCAGGCCGGAAAACTTATCGACCATAAAATATTCGTTTAAGAGCTTCGAATGAACTTTCCTTCCGAGTGTAATAACAATCCTGAGAAACGACTCCGTGAATTGAATCCTAAACTCATCTCCAACAACCACTTCCGCCCTCCTCCTCCCTCTTATATCCTTTCCTACAGGAGTCCCGATTTCCTTATCCTCCCCAACCCACCATTCCAGTGTCAGCAAAAAAAACTTCCACCAAATTCTGACAGCATCCCTTTCAAAACAATCCGGCAAGACGAACCTCCACCAAAGCCCCACTCCCTCCCTACAACAGCACACTGATCCTAGAAAGTTCAGAATAGAAGGAAGAAGAGACTAGAAAGAAAAGATGGCGAGGAATCGTGGAACGAAGAGGAGAAGATGAGAAAATGTTGCACCAACGATGGTAACCTCACTTGAGTCAACTTTTTTACGAGACTTTAAGAAGACGGTGTTTTAATGTTATTTCAATAAAGAAGATATCTTTACAATTCCAACCAACTTTTCAATTTAATTTAATTAATAGAAGGCAACGCCAGGTTAACGTATTAATAAGTATTAATAATTAATTTTGAAAATAAGCCTAGGATTTACAATAGGTTAATAAATAACGAAGTGTGCAGTATTTATGAAAGTGGACGTGTATCTCAGGTAGACTCTTAACAGGACTGTCCAATTATAGAACTCAACTGTTTAATTAACACAAAGATAAAAGAAGTATGTTGTGTGCATTACTTATGAAATGGTTTCAACGAATCCGGATACATTTCAAACGAATTCTCTAGAAACTGTGCAATATTTATGAAATGAATTACTCTTAAGAGTTTGCAAAGTTTGTTTGTTTTTTACTTAAGTGTGCATTAATTATGAAAAGTTTTTGTTAAGGTTTGATAAGATTATTAAAAAAGTGTGCAATATTTTTGAAATGAGGACTTTGATGGCAGTGTGCAATACTTTTGAAATGAGTTCTGGATGGCAGTGTGCAATACTTTTGAAATGAGTTCTGGATGGCAGTGTGCAATATTTTGAAATGAGTTCTGGATGGTGTGCAATACTTTTGAAATGAGGTCTTGACGGTAGTGTGCAATATTTTTGAAATGAGTTCTGGATGGTGGTGTGCATACTTGAAATGAGGTCTTGATGGTAGTGTGCAATATTTTTGAAATGAGTTCTGGATGGTGGTGTGCAATATTTTGAAATGAGTTCTGGATGGTGGTGTGCAATATTTTTGAAATGAGTTCTGGATGGCAGTGTGCAATACTTTTGAAATGAGTTCTGGATGGCAGTGTGCAATATTTTTGAAATGAGTTCTGGATGGTGTGCAATATTTTGAAATGAGTTGTTCATAGAATTGTGCATTATTATTGAAAGAAATATGTGTAACTCTGTGGTCATTGCCAGGGTGTTATTAGGTTAATGAGTGTGCATTAGTTATGAAAAAAATATTTTTTCTAAGTCTTCATTTCGACTGTTATTTTAGAGACAAAATCTCTAGAAAAGTGTGCATGACTTATGAAACGAATCCTTTTTTTAAATAATCTGAAGTATAGAATGAAAAACTTCGGGGAAAAAAACCAAAACCGAAACTGGTGTGCATTATTTATGAAACGCGAACTTTAGAACAGGAGAGGGAATGACTCCATTTCAAAACAGCAGTTCTGTTGGATCTCTCTTCCGATCCTCCACTTCACTCATCAAATTAAGGAGCAATTCAACTTCCATCAGTCTTAAAAAGGGAAAAGAACAAAAAGAAGTCAAAGGGGTGGCAGTGGGGGTGGAAGTGAGGTGGCGGGGTGAAAGAAAACATTAACAACAGTTTTCCTTGAAGGAATCTTTTCCAGGACTAGAATCGGAAAATCGTTCTTCAAACGGAGGCGGAGAAGAGGAGGGGGATGCTTACAGGGGGTGGTTAAAGGCATCTCACAGTCAGGAAACTCAAAAATTTGTTTTCTTTCAAATAAATATCCGATGGAAGGAAAGTAGAAGAAAGGGAAGAAGAGGAAGACACAATAATAAAAAGAGAAACTGAGGAAAGAGATGAAGGCCGAGGGAATGAAAGATCAGCGAAATTAATTTTGACTCAGCCTCCCCTTCCTCCCCCAAACCTGAAATCGAGATGATCCGATTGGTTTCGATAAACCTTTTCGAAAATAAAAAGAAGAAAATAATCCGGAAATTTCTCATCAGGGCTTTTCGAATCGAATCTTGCTTATTTCCTACCCCCAACTCTCATCCCCCACAGCAAAGAAGGAAAATTCAAAGAGCCTGGGAAACAGGGTGAATGACATTTTTATATTTTGGGTGGGGGGAACCCGAATTTTGATTTACTAATCCGCCATATTGGATAATCTGGATGGGAAATTGTTTCCCCGTGATGCACTTCTCTCTCCCGACATTTTCCTTAACACTGCCCTGAGATCCCTGTTTTCTTTTTCCGGCTGTTGTGAAGTTCGTTTATTGGGAAGAAAGACAAAAGAGGGGGTCGGAAAATCTTTTTGGGGGGGCGAGTTATTGATTTACACTGAAATCCGATAGCTGTATAATTTCCTCGCCAAACTCAATTTGGAGTTTTCTTTTCGTTTTTTATGGCAGAAGGAAAAGGAAAGCGGATCGAGTGCGCATGCGCAGTCAATTTAACCCAAAACGAGGAAGTAACAACAAAAACAGAAGTGATCGAAAGGAGTTATCAAAGAGAGTTTGCTGTTGAAATTAGTTGAAAACACAAGAAAGAGTTTGAGGCGAATAACACGAGTTGGGAATTAGGTGTGTCAAGGTCGCGACAGCAAATCAAATTCCTGACTTGGAGTGGATTCCTGAGATGAACATTTCCTTGGGGTCTGTTTATCTGTCGTGGTTTGATGTGTGTTTTAAGCGATGACTGTACACTTTACATTTAAACAGCAACTCGAGGCGATTCTCTGACAATGTCCTCCGAGGTATAGTTGTTGGTATCATAAGTAATGAGCAAGCTCGTGCGAAAGGTTCGTTTCATAAATAATGCACACTTTTGTTCAGATCTAATATCAAAAATGTTGCACTTTAAATAAGAATCCATTTCAAAAGTATTGCACAGGCCCAACAAGATTTCATTTCAAAAGTATTGCACAGGCCAACAAGATTTCATTTCAAAAGTATTGCACAGGCCCAACAAGATTTCATTTCAAAAGTATTGCACAGGCCCAACAAGATTTCATTCCAAAAGTATTGCACAGGCCAACAAGATTTCATTTTAAAAGTATTGTCAACAAGATTTCAAAAAGTATTGCACAGGCCCAACAAGATTTCATTTCAAAGTATTGCACAGGCCAACAAGATTTCATTTCAAAGTATTGCACAGGCCCAACAATTTCATTTCAAAGTATTGCACAGGCCAAACAAGATTTCATTCCAAAAGTACTGCACAGGCCCAACAAGATTTCATTCAAAAGTATTAGCCCAATTTCATTCAAAAACTGGCCAACAAGATTTCATTTCAAAAGTATTGCACAGGCCCAACAAGATTTCATTTCAAAAGTATTGCACAGGCCCAACAAGATTTCATTCCAAAAGTATTGCACAGGCCCAACAAGATTTCATTTCAAAAGTATTGCACAGGCCCAACAAGATTTCATTTCAAAAGTATTGCACACTGTCATCAACATCTCCTTTCAAAAATATTGAACACCACTATCAAAATCTTATTTCAAAAATATTACACACTGCCATCAAGAATCCATTTCACAAGTATTGCACAGTTATATCAATAGCGCATTTCAAAAATATTGCACACTTCCAACGGGAATCTATTTCAAAAACATCGCACATTGCTATCAAAAATCCGTTTCACAAGTATTGCACACTTAGACCAAAAATTAATTGCAAAAATGTTGCACATCAGAATCAAGATCTCATTTTAAAAGTATTGCACACTTACATGAAGATCTCATTCCAAAATTGATGCACGTTTCTAAAAATATCTCATTTCAAAGGTATCGCACACCTTCATCAGGAGCTCACTTCAAAAGTACTGCACACTCCCCTCAAAATCTCATTTCAAAAGCAACGACCACTCTCATGAATAGGTCATTTCAAATATAATGCACACTGTCATCAAGGTTCAGGTATCATTGTTCAGCTTATTTCAAAAACATTGCACACTTACACCAAGATCTCATTTCATAAATAATTCACACCTAAATTATAATCCTATTTCAAAAGTATTGCACACTGCCATCAAGAACTTATTTCATAATTAATGCAAACGACCATCAAGATTTCATTTCAAAAGTATTGCACACTGTCATAGAGATTTCATTTCAAAAGTATTGCACACTGTCATAGAGATTTCATTTCAAAAGTATTGCACACTGCCACAGATTTCATTTCAAAAATATTGCACACTACAATCAAATTATTATTTTAAAAATATTGCACACTTCTTTCAAGAACTCATTTCATAACTTTTGCACACTTTTTAATAATCTTACCAAACCTTAAAAAATTTTTCATAATTAATGCACACTGAATTAAAAAACAAACAGTTTCATAATTTTTGCAAACTCTTAAGAGTAATTCATTTCATAAATACTGCACAGTTTCTAAATAATTCTTTTGAAATGTATCCGGAGTAATTGAAACCATTTCATAAATAATGCACACATACTTTTTACCGTTATATTTTATACAATAGGGGAATTGTCCGACTAGACTGTTTAATTACACGTCTACTTTCATAAATAATGCACACTTCAATAATATTTTATTAATCTACTACAAAATATTGAAATAAATCGATAAACAGCCAGCGAAACGAGCACAGAGGTGAAGGAAATTCGTTTAAAGCAGACGACGTGACACTCGAATCGACGTCGTGTCATAGAGAGAGTAGTCGACGAAGTTGTTGTTGTCTATGGTCACCGCGCGATCACACTGTTGAACCGGCTTGTTTTGAATTTCGTTTTTGGGGGATGTTTTCGAGTTGGGGGAGGAGGGAAGGGGAGGAATTTTTAGAAATTTCACTTTGGGCGAAGAGGAAAGAAGAGAAAAAAAAGTTTCTACTAAGTTGCGCGCCTTCTGGGATTTTCCGGGAATTATAATAAAATCGTCAAAAGAACATCAAAAACTTTTCTTCTTCTTCTTCTTCCTCTTCATCTCCTTCTCTTCCTATTTTTTTTTGTTCCCGTTGTTCTTATTGTGTTTTAAGAGATTTTCAGATTTAATAAAGAACCTTGAATCCCTCCCACCTTCACCTCCTCCTCCTTCTTCTTCCTTCCAGCATCACCACTTCCTTCTCTCTCTCTCTCTCTTCTTGGAAAATTTTTTGAATGCATTATTATTATATTACGAGCCTTTGTTTGAAAAATTCACCGTTTTGCCTCCTTTTCCTCCTCCTCCTCCTCCCTCACCTTCCTTTTTTTCTTCTTCCTCCCACGTCCTCGTCTTCCTCTAAGGATTGCCTCTCTTCTGAGGAAACTTTTTCGGTTGTTTTTGTTCTGAGGTTTGTTTGATCGCTTTCACATGGTTTCCTTCCTTTTCTCTCCCTCCTTCCCTCTCTTCCTTCCTCCATCTTTCTCTTCTTTCTTTCTGGTAGGTTCAGTTTTTCCCCTTTTCCGCCCGCAGACTTTTTGTGAATGCTTACTTTCCCTTTTTTGTGTTTGGTATTTTTGTTTAAGTAGGAAGAGAAGGAGGAGAGGAAGTTTTGTATTTATTGTCTGTTTCTTGCTCCCTTTTCAGTTCTTTCTTCCTCTCTCTCTGTCTTCTTTGTCTTCATCTCTCTTTTTGCCTTTCTATCCTCCTCTTCTTCTTCTTCTTATTATTATTATTTTTTCTATTTTCTCATTCCATTTTGTTTCTTTCTCTTTCTTATTGATTGTTTCTTCTATCTTTGTGTCTCTGTTTTTGTATATTTCTCTCTTTGCCTCATCTCTTTCTAGTTCTAGCTTTCTTCTTCCTTCTTTTCCTTTTGATTTTTATTTTCTTCTCTCTATTTTATCTTTTCTCCTTTACCCACCATCTTCTCTTAACTCTTTTCAGCTCTTTCTCCCTCTCTTCGTCTGTTTGTCCTCATCTCTCTTTTTGTGTTTTTATCTTCTTCTTCTTTTCTCCTGTTTTTCCTTTTTCTTCTATCTTGTGTTTCTGGTGTATTTTCCTCACTTTTTTTAGTCCTGACTTTCTTCTTCTCTTTCTTTCGACTTTTTGTTTTCCTCGATGCCTTTTTCCTTCTCTATCTTTTCATTAATTTTTCTACGACTTCTGCTCTTTGTTCATCTTTTTCTGGTTCTATTTTTCTTCCTTCTTTTTGTTTTCTGTTTCTCTTTTCTCCTTTCATTGTTTCTTTTGCTTCTCCCTCTATTCAGATACTCTCTTAGGTTTTAGTTCTTTCCTTCATCTTCTCCTTTCTGTCTTATCTTTCTGTACCTATTTATCTCTCGCTCTTAACATTTTCTTCTTTTCCTCCTTTCTCGTCCTCTTTTTCTCGCTCTGTTCTCTCGTTCGTTTCTTCCTCTCTCTCTTTCTCCCCTTTTCATTCTTTTTCTGTTTTTCTTTCCTTTTCGTCTCTATTTCGAACTTCCTTCGTTTCCATCGTTGTCTTTGTCTCTCTTTCTCTTCTTATTTGTATTCGTCTCTCTCAGTACTGAAATTATTCGTACCATCCTCTGAATGTTCTTCCATCACTTCTGCTCAACGAATCGGATCAAAGGTTTTGTTGTCTTCTGCTTGAATTCGTCACGTACGGTCTTCTTGAACTCATTCCCACGGTTTCCTTTTCCTAAAGACTCGTTCCTCCTTCTCTCCGACTTCTTCCCAAGGACGAAAGCATCAATTTGACGTCGCCATTCTTTACTTCTTTTCTTTCTCATTCTGTGTCAGTCTTTGTTTCCGTCAAGTATTGCCAACATTATTCCCGCTTCAGCTTCTACCTTCCTATTCACATTGTCTACTCTTCTTTCCTTCTTTTCTTTTCATTTTTATTCCTTTGTTCTAATTCCATTCTTGTCGATATTCTTTTGGGTAAAACTTCTTCATGAAATTTCCTTTCGACGATTTCACGCTTCGCATTATACTTAAGATTCCTTTGTTCTTTCCTCTGAGACTTTAGTCGGTAACTTCGTTCCAGAAGAATGAGAACATGGAATTAGAGGAGAAGAGAGGGGGAGAACGAGTCGATCATTTCTGACTTTTCCTGAATTCAAGCTCTAAATACTGAAACATAAACTTAATACACCTGATACTCATCATTCATACGGTTCTCTTGGTAGAGATGTGCAGAATTTATGAAACGAGGTCTTGACCTAAACGCACAATGCTTTTATAAAATTGTGCAATATTTTTGAAACGAAGCCACTCTTTTATAAAGCAAGGTATTTTGTATCAGTGTGCATTATTTTGAAATGAAATATACGCGAAATATGGAATAATTTTCAAACAAAGTCTTCCCAAAGAATTTGAGAGAGGTGTTGGAATGATTGTGCAATACTTTTGAAATAAACTGTACGTAAAAGTGTGCAATATTTTTGAAACGAGGCAACCCCCAATTTATAAGATGAGGTCTGTGTGTGAGTGTGCATTACTTCTGAAATGAAATCTACGCTAAATGTTCGATAATTTTGGTCCTTCAAAGAGGCTTCATTTCAGAAGTATTGCACACTCGTACACAAAGCAACTCAATAATCGAAAAAGTGTGCAATATTTTTGAAACAAATCCACCTCAAAATTAGTGCGATTGGTATTAGTGTGCTTCTGAAATGAACTATAAGTAAAAGTGTGCAATATTTTTGAAAGGAAGCCACTCCGAGGTCTCGGTACGAGTGTGCAATACTTTTGAAATGAATTTACGAAAATCTGTGCAACATTTTTGAAACAAAGCCTCTTTGAAGAGCTTCTCGTTCCTTTCAAATATATTGCACACTTGTACCAAGAGCTCATCTGCACGTCCTTTACCAACAGATCCCTAAAAACGATGGCTACCAGGTACGGCTACAGACTCGACTCAGATTTTCAAACCGGATATTAAAGCTCTGCCGAACAGGAAACAGGGAAAGAAAAGGGGAACGGAAAAGGGACTCGTCGAGTTTAAGGGATGCGAGAAAGGAAGTTCGAATCGGTTCAACCTTCGTTTCTCTCAAGTCTTTGACTTAATTAGAAAAGGAAAAGGTCGGCAGCGGGGGAGGAGGGCGTCAGCAGTGTCTTCGTCGAGGTGGGCGGTTTTCGATGAATTAAATTTTAACGACCTAATCTCGTATTCAATTAAATTCCCTCTTTTGACGGATCAAAGGAAAATTCGGAAAACCTGGAAAAGCTCGAAGATAGCAAAACCGATCAAAACCTAATCCCACGTCTAGAATCTAGAATCCACTACCAGAAAAACTTCAGATTTCGCCGGAAAACCAAACTTCGTTCGCTTTCATCTTTATCTCGGTCCCCCAGCTTCCGGTTGTTTGTTACAAAACCGTTAGTCCTTGTTCCAGGAACAGCCTTTCTAAAGTAAACAAAATTGAAATTTATTTCCTGTATGATCCTCCGAGTCCTTCCTCCTTCTTTCCTTCCTTCGACGTCTATCCCGAGTCGTGGAATTTATTCGGTTGGAAGGAAGAGAGGAGAGGAGGAAGGAGGAGGAACATGAAAAAAATCCCAGCAAACAACATTTTATAGGATTTCGCGTCCGTCTGTTCTTCTTTTATTGAATATTAAATGTAAACAAGGAAAAGGGTTCGATTTGTGGCTGAAGAATCCGAGGAAGGAAGAAGACGAATCAAATCCTTTTAGGCGAATCCATCTACTGTCTCATGATTCGATAGATAAATACGCGAGTTTGATAACTTCCAAACGATCCGCCATCTTGTTATTAAAGAACACTCATCAAGTGAGAATAAAAATCACATCGTCCTCGACGCCATATTGAATTTTATGTTACTCTTACCTTCATTTCCGTATCCGGTCGTTCCTCTGTATATTTTCCACGAAACTTAGGTTGCGACCCAGCAGCCTCCATACAGACTGGTATCTGGTTCCCATTCTTCCAGTTTTCGATATCCGGTTCAACTTCAAACTGACTGTAGAGACATCTGAAAAAATTCGTAATATACTATACTATATACTATTCGTTAAAAATCTGAGAATGGAATTCACAAAATGGCGGTGTTAACACTATAAGGAACAAGAACGTGCAAGAGAAAGTGGAAAAGTATTTATAATATAATATGACATTATTTTATGATATTTATTATACATGATATGTCTTTCGTATATTTTTGCTTAATTACCTCGGAAAGAACATATCAAATTCAATATTATATTATAATTATTATAATTTTTAAATCTAGACCATCGAATACATTTATAATATAGCTGATATGATATGATATATTTATAATTGTGCACTCTTTTCGGTTGTTATAAATATATTGAATACTAGTGTGCATTACTTTTGAAACAGTCATGCTTTAAGGACTCTCTATATCAATTCAAGATCTGAGGAAGCGGAAGGAAATCAAAATTTGGCGGGAAATTTGAAAAAAAATGCGTCCAATCAAAACCTAGAAAATGGATTTCAAGTTAAACGATTAAATTGGATCCTCCGGAAATGATGGAGGAAGAAAAGGGAGGCAGGAGGAGGAGGAGGAGGAGGAGGATCATCGTTTATTTGTGCGAAGGTTCCGTTATTAAGTTTTCCACGAGGTTCGTTTCAAATTAAATCCGGAGTCCGATAACGAGAGGAAAAGATTTTGAAGGTTCGCCCAAACTGGGAAATTCGAACTTGGAAAATGAAAGAGAGAGGGCGGTGGGGGAGGGAGGGAAGGAGAGAGAGAGAGGAAGAAAGAAGGTGTCAAGTAACGGAGAAAGCTTATATTTTGAGCTTTTCCTTGATATCCTCTCCAACAACTTCTCTTCTCCCTCCTACCTCCTTCCGCCACTTCTCCTCGACAACTTTTAAAGCACCTGTTGTTCTTCCTTGTGCTCGCCTTCCTTTTCCCTTCTTTTATCGACCATGACCCTAAGAAACCAACCAAATGAGAAGAAACAATTTTACGAGAGTGCTCTTCATCTTGTAGAACCTGGAAAACCTTATTTCAGGTACATAACCAGTGTAAACCACAACCTATACAATATAAACATTTTCAAAAACTTTACACAACTCTTAATTAACATTTCATATCCTCTAC
>JADMLL010000010.1:4903089-4929763 GCA_016920875.1 Columbicola columbae
CTTTTGAAATGAATCATCCCAAGAACAGTGTGCAATATTTATGAAACAAGCTCTTTACAAAGGGATGAAGTACATATGAAATTAATTCTGAATGTAAGTGTGCATTACTTATGAAAAATGTCTTCGTAAAAGTTGTATTATTTACTACGTTAAGAGTGTGCAATATTTATGAAACAAACACTTCGTAAACAAAACAGAAAGTAAAAAGGTTCCTTGAAGGTTTCCATTATAAAGTTGGAAATTCAACAGAAAACTGTGCAATACTTATGAAATGAATACTTGAGAAAAGTATGAAGTATATATGAAATTAATCGGGAGCGCAAGTGTGCATTACTTTTGAAATAATGACTTCGTTTAAATTATTTTTACTACTAGTGTGCATGACTTAAGAAATGAATCGTCAAGAAGAGTGTGCAATATTTATGAAACATAAGCATACAAAGGGTGAAGTATAAGTGAAATTAATCCTGAATGCATTACTTTAAAAAATGACTTCGTACAAGTTGTATTATTTACTACGTTAAGAGTGTGCAGTATTTTTGAAACAAACACTCCGTACAAACGAAGAGTTAAGAAGCTCTCTCAAGGTCTCCGATATAAATTTGGAAATTCTACAGACGAGTGTGCAATACTTATGAAACAAAACATTTCACCAAGTTGTGAAGCATATATACAATAAAATAAAATATAAATCTAAGTGTGCATTACTTTTGAAATAATGTCTTTATGCAAGTTGTATTGTAATACTAAAGTAAATTTTCTACCACAAGTGTGCACGACTTATGAACCGAATTGTGTGCAATACTTATGAAAAAAAAACATTTCACAATGACGCAAAGTATATATAAAATGAATATGCAAGCGTGCACGACTTATGAAATGAATCTTCAAGAAGAGTGTACAATACTCATGAAACAAACACTACATATGAAACATATAAACTCAAATCCAAATGTAAGTGTGCGTTACTTTTGAAATGAACCGCCTAGAACCGCCTAGTCTGAGTTACATATGAAGCAAATCATTAAATCATTGAACACACATCTTTTCATAATTAATTAGCATAATATAATTATATCTAGGACGAATTAACTTTTTATAGTTATTTCTATGATATAATGAAATACAGTATATTAGGTTGGCAGTCCTGCGGGTGTGTCATATCGTCCATAGATATTTTCGTTTGGTTTTGATGTGAATTTGATTATTGGTGCATCGAAGTAGGCTACCTCACATATACTAATAGTGACTAAGGAATATAGTATATCATATTATCGAATGTATAAGGGTGTTTATGGGTACACCACAATATAAGTTATTTTTACTACTAGTGTGCATGACCTATGAAATGAATAGCCAAGAAGAATGTGCAATATTTATGAAACATACCCTTCACAAAGTGGTGAAGTATGTGTGAAATTAATCCTGAATGTAAGTGTGCATTACTTTTTGAAAAATGTTATTCGTATAACTTTGTATTTATTTATTTTGTATTATTACTACGTTAAGAGTGTGCAATATTTATGAAACAAACACTCCGTTAAAAACTAAGAGATATATCGGGAGAGGCTTCGGAATTGAAGTGAGACAGTCAAACAGACAGACAGACAAACACAATTCAATTTCAATTCACATCTACGGTGAGTTTAACACAAACCGACTGTTTCCAGCTCATCCGCACAAACTCGCTTCCAATTTCACGTTTTCACGAACCTCATTTTCAACCCCCTCCCTCCCCCTCCCAGTCTCCTCAATCGAGACTCCGCCGAATCTGATAATTCAACCTTCCATCACCTTGTCAATCCCGTTACCTATCCAACTCCCCGTAGAAACTGAAAAATTCAAATCCGACGGAAGTGACAGTGGAAGAGTATTTTCCCCGGAAAAGCTTTTTAAAATTTCGTCTCGTGCGTGCTTCGAAAAACCCATTAAAACGAAGCAAACACTCTTGGAAGGGTTAAAAGAAGGAGAGAGAGAGAAAAAAAAGGTGTAAGGCCTTGGAACAAACAAAAGAGAGGAAATCCTTCAAAATCCAAAAAAGAAAATGAAAAACAAAAGTGGCAAAGCGCGAGAGAGAGAGAGAGGCAGAGGGATCATGCTCTCACCAGGCCAAAACCGAACGCTTTTCCCTCCGAACGCTTAATATTCGTAAAGAAGTCACGTGGGTCTAATTTACCCACCCGCCTTTCATCAATACGGATTTTATCTTCCACTTGGGTCGATGAGACTTCGATAAACCAAACTAGAATAATAAATTTCCAGAGAGAGAGAGTCGGAGGATGGAAAAAGGATCTGAAGCAGAAGAGGAGATGAAGAGAGAGAGAGAGAGGCTTCAAGGAAAACAAAAGGCTCAAAAATGAAAAGAAAATATCGATTCGCCGGAAACACCTCATATCGATGCCGCCTTTCGCCATTTATAATTAATTTGATTCCAGACTATCATCCCTCGCTTTCATCCCTCTCTCCAATCAGCCTCCCTTTCAAAATCAGAATTGAATTTACGCGAATACCTAAAACAAATTACAAGACTCTGAGCTTTTCCCTCGGATTTAAATTCGTTACGAGAGAGAGAGCAAGAACGTCAAGATTTAATTGTCGAAGCTCTGACGGGCTCTTGCGACAGGGATGAAAAGGGATTATTCTATCATTTGATTCTGGTGATTGATTGATTGATTGATCGAGGATTTGAAAGGAGAGAAACGAATTTTTAAATACAGCATTAGAAGAAGGGGTAAAAAAAAATTTTTTTCCGATTGAATGTGACGGAAAAGCCCCAAACCGGATGACGCCATTTTAATGAAGTTTGAAAAACCTCAAAATTCCAATTTGTTCGGCCCTCATTTGGATGAGTTTCCCCACTCCTGGCGGTTTTCCCTTTTCCACTCCCAAGACTTTAACAATTAACTCCGGTTTATCAGGTCTTCTAATCCCTACGAGTCAATCTGACTCCCTTTGGAAACGTTTTACTTAAAATATTTAAATGACAATGGTTGTTGTCGTTTTTTTGACGTATTACATGTTAATTGAACCTTCCACCCATAGAATTCATTCACAAAAGTCCAGCTATAAGCAGTCTTGGGTCAATAGTCTGTAAATTGGCCTGCCTTTGACCCATAACCATTTGAACTCAGTTGAACCTGACCCCGGAAGCTAACCACAATCCAAATCGGATTTAAACGCCGTCAGCACCGAATCAAAGCAACACTGACACGTGCACTACTAAAACAACGTCGGACTCGGACTCTTTTACTGAGTCAACGCCAAAACTGAGTGCACACCGAACAAAAACACCAGCAACCAAAGCCTTTCTATGTGTTCGAGTGTTCCAAGAACTCATTCGAACCTATTGTGCAAGACTTATGAAAGAACAATTAAAACAACGACCTCGAAACGTACATCAGAAATTCATATCGAAACATTATAAAAATCATTCGTACAAAACTAAATATGATGATATGATAATTATAAATAAAATCACATCCCTCTAAAAGTGTGCAATATTTTTGAAATGAACTCCCATAAAAGAACAAATACAGCAGTCGAAATGAATTCCTGATTAAGTGTGTAATACTTATAGACTGAAACGTGTGCGTTACTTTTGAAATAAATTGCCTATTTATAATACTATAATATTGATAATAATATAAATAATATGAGGCAAATCGAAGAAGATTATAACCCAATAATATTGTGAGACTAAGAAATCAATCAATAAACAGCAAAAGACATTAATCAGTCGATGGGAAAGGTTAAAAAAAAGCAAACAGCAGGAGTACCAACAGTGACAAATAACCACCTCCCATCGAAAACAAAAGAAAGCGAGGTCGAAAAGAGTTCGCAGGTCACAAAAACAGTCAAAACCCAGGAAAGAGAGGAAAACACCAATCACAACAGCAAAATACGGATTAGCAATGAAAAAGGCGAGCAGAAGGAGGAGGAGGAGAGGAAGGAAGGAAAAAGGAAATTAAAGTGGAGAAAAACAATTGAAAAGGATAAAAAGAAAGAAAAGACAATGAAAAAACTAACGAACGAAAACAACAGCAAGCAACAGCAGGAAAAATTGACAACAAAGACAAAGCAACTTCGACGAAGAGGCGGTTCTGAGAAATTCCTCCTTCGCCCCCCCACAAATTTTTCTTTTATCCAACAGTCAAAAGGGATGAAAGACGGACGTCACTTTCAAAAACTTTTTATCCACGACAGAAATAGATAGATAATCAGAGGTTAGGTCTTCTGATGATTGTGTTCGACGTATAATTTCATTAAAATTCCATCACCATAAATCCCCACTCAAGCAAACTGAATGCGAGAGGCAGACGAAGATGGATGGGAGCCGGGGGGGGCTGCGAGAAGGCGGTGGCAGAGAGTGAGGACGAAGGCGTGCGGGCGGGGGCTGGGGCGGGGGAGGCGAAGGATCATTTTTATTTTATGCCTTCCTTCGAATTAATATTCTGCTAAATATGGAAAAGGATGAAAAGGAACGACAAAAGCTTTTAACGTTTTTCTCCACTCACTCAAATATTGAACGAACAAGAATTAGAGAGAGAGAGAGAGAGAACGAAGAGAGAAAGTATTAGGTAGAGTCATAAATAACTTCCACTTATTTTACTTTATACTCTTCGATAACATTCATTTTACTCATATTGAACACACCCAAAAAGAATCCGTTTCATAAGTACTACACACTTCCTCTTTTCAAATCATTAGTATAACTGTGCATTATTTATGAAATGAATTACACGACATCAATCCCCAACACACCTACCTTAGAGGGCTGTGAATCATACCCCAACCAAATAATGAGATGGTTGAAAACGATATCAAAGTAAACGATGAGTATAAAAACAGTATAAGTTACATAGGTCGGATAGATTGAGAGAGAAACAAGGAAATAAAATTTGTAGAACTACAAGTATATTTAAAGAGGAAGAAATATACGATATATTATGTTGGCAATCTTGAAAATATGTCATGGTGAATGGATATTTATATTGTAGGGGTTGTATATTGTATCAAGGTACCTGACCTAAACTATAAAATGAATTCTACATAATGAAATGAAGACCTCTTCAGCATTTGTCTCTACAGTTATGAATATTATTATAAATATAAGTATAAAAGTTAATTGATGTTGAGTAACAGGCTTCTGTGATATCTAACAAAATGAAGCACGTCTGTAACTCTAAATTTGTTGTTATATTATTATATTTAGTTGATTTTTTTAAGAAAAATATATCAAGTATAAGTACAACAAATAACTAACACACTAACTATACACATAGCCCTACATCACTCCACTAGACTCTACACGAACCACACACTAAGCTTTCTCCAGCTTCTTAAAAAATTTTCTCAAAATGTTGTTATATGTATCATTGTTGGTTGTATTCAGCTTTAAATTTGATATATATTATAGATAGTCCGTTGACGTAGAGTATTATATATATTTTTAGTTATTAAATTAACAGGTTCACGTCGGGGCCGATTTTAATTGGTTTTACTACGAGCGGTGCGTGATTATTGCCTGTTCAGACCTGCATACGTGTTGTTTGTTGCTCGGTAGTACAGTGAGACCTTAAGACAGTTTAGCGCGGGTCACCGGTGGCCCGCTCCGGCATATATGTATAAGACAAATTACAAACAAATATAAATTTATATTATGCAAAACAAAGTCAGAGTTATAGGCGTGATCATTTTGTTATATATAAATATATAGGCCTACATAGTATACTACGTCAGCAGATTATCTGAAATTTGTCTACAGCCATATAGATCATAGTATATTATAGTATAAAGCCGATTATAGTCCAAGCTTTGGAAATAGTATATGTATGTTAGTGTTAGTGTATTAGTTACACTCAAACCTGCTTTTGTGCGGTGGATAGGTTGCATAAAATATAGCGTTCGGAAAACAATTAAGAAAGTTTTTTTTTATGCGGTGAATAGGGACCCCATAAATCGCACAAAAACAGGTTTGAGTCTATTACGATTATTGATACTAGTCTTTAAACTGTCGCGGTCGTTTTCTATAACTTATACACACATAAAAAATTTTTGGGTTTATCACAAACCGCATCACTGTCCCAAAACTTTAGGTGTACACTGCACAGCACTCAAAAACGCGCAGAGCACTACCCGTTTAAACCGAGAATGAGAAACTGAAACCCTGATGATGCTAACAGCTTAAAGTTAGCAAAACGTCAGAAAATTTTCTTTTACTTGGTTTAAGTGGGTAGTGTTCTGTGGGTTCTGAGTGCTGTGCACTGTACACCTAAAGTTTTGGGACATTGATGCGGTTTGTGATAAACCCAAACATTTTTTATGTCTACATAAATCGTGTTATGATTAGTTTAAGCACTTATTTTGTACCTCTCTTTGTAGCGTATAACTAGTATATAGTGTATCATGGTTGTAGTATTTGTAGTTACACTCACACAAGGGTGAGAGTCAGTGAAATGCACTGTACACTATTTAAAATGAACAAACTCATCACAAAACTATCCAATGAGTTCCTGATAATATTGTAAAACGCCTCGTAAGTGTGCAATACTTTTGAAAGTAAACCTTAACACCGATTTGGATAATTTATGCACCTCCCCACTTATTTATAGCTCGACCTAAAATACCAAAATAATTCTAACCCTCTCCACCCCGCCATGCACGTCTCTCCTCCCAAAAACTCCAAAAACCGCCCCAAAACCTTCACATTTGGGCTCTCAAATTATATGTTGGCCGCCATTTTGTGAATAAAACTCGAAAATTTAAACTCCCTGTCTCCACCGCGACAAAAACATAAAAACTATTAATTTAATAATTAACTGAATTAAATTACTGAAATCAAGTTTCGCAAAACATAGCCCCCGCCCCGCCCCCAAAAAGGGTAAATCACCTGACATAATGACCCTGACCGTCAGTCTTGCTTGAGTCAACCTGAAACAGCGAAATGTAATATCGCATGACGCGAAAGCCTTGGAGCAGTATTTTAGGAGACGGTGGGGGGGAGGGGGTTGGTGGGGTTGCTTTTAGCTGAATGAATATTATGACTCCTCACCGCCCTTTTAGAACGACGCGTCAAGGGAAAAATGGTGGGCGAGAAAAATAAGAAGAAAATGAAAAGAAAAAAATGTCGAGAAGGAAATATTTCACTGAGAGAAAATTTATTTTGTCGGGTGCGAGTGACAAAAATTTTTCTTCTTCCACGTCTTGGAGTTAACCGCCATCTGCATTCTAAATGAGACGCGAAAAATTTTTTTTTTTTCATTTCGAGCACATACAAGACACTGTTTTCAAAAGTAATGCACAGGCAACCTTCATGTAAAAAATTAACTTGGCGTATAATTCAACTTGCACGAAGAAATTATTTCAAAAGTAATGCACACTTACATTCATAAATCATTTTACTGTATTTATGCTTCGCAACTTTGTGAAGTGTTTGTTTCATAAGTATTGCACACTCTTGTTGGCGATTTATTTCATAAGTCGTGCACACTTGAACGTTCATTTCATATATACTTTGCATCATTGTGAAATGTTTTTTCTTTCATAAGTA
Organism: Columbicola columbae; assembly: GCA_016920875.1. Taxonomy (NCBI): domain Eukaryota; kingdom Metazoa; phylum Arthropoda; class Insecta; order Psocodea; family Philopteridae; genus Columbicola; species Columbicola columbae. The sequence continues at coordinate 4,910,639 of JADMLL010000010.1, forward strand.
TTGCACACTTGTCTGTAGAATTTCCAACTTTATAGTGGATACCTTGAGAGAGCTTCTTAACTCTTCGTTTTTTACGGAGCGTTTGTTTCATAAATATTGCACACTGTGCTTAACTTAGTAAATTAAAAATTATACGAAGCCATAATTTCAAAAGTAATGCACACTTGAGCTCCCGAATTCATTTCATATACACTTCTCAACGTTGTGAAATTTTTATTTCATAAGTATTGCACACTTTTCTGTAGGATTCAACTTTATAGCGGAGACCTTGAACGAACTTCTTTACTTATCGTTATTTTACAGGGTTTGTTTCATAAATATTGCACACTATTCTTAACTCATCAAATAATACAAGTTATGCGACGTCATTACTTCAAAAGTAATGCACACTTACATTCAGAATTAATTTCGTGTATACTTCACACTTGTCAAATATCCGTTTCATAAGTATTGCACACTTTTCTATAGAACTTCCAACTTTATAGTGGGAACCTTGAAGGACCTTCTTAGCTCTTCGTTTTCACGGAGTGTTTGTTTCAAAATATTGCACACTCTAAACGTAGTAAATAATACGACTTGTACGAAGACATTATTTCAAAAGTAATGCACACCAGCACTCAGAATTCATTTAATTTATATTTCACCCCTTTGTGAAGGTTTGTTTCATAAATATTGCACACTCTTCTTGACGATTCATTTCATAAGTCATGCACACTTGTGGTAAAAAATAAACTTAGCATATTATTTAACTAGCACGAAGTAATTATTCCAAAAGTAATGCACACTTGCGCTCCAGAATTCATTTCATATATACATCACAACTCTGTGAAATTTTTATTTCATAAGTATTGCACACTTTTCTTGACAGAGGAATTTGTTCATAAAATGAACCATCTATATTTTTTGTGAGAAGTCATTTCAGAAATAATGCACAGTCAGATAAATCATATGGAAGATACAGCAGGGACTACAAACTTGGGGGGACGTATTGCACGTTTCCGTTAAGAACTCGTTTCAAAAATAATGCACACTTTAACTAATACTTCGTAAGGTAAATGATACATCCTTCCACCAAAACATTTATTTACTTTAAATACTCCACACTTACTAATAACTAATTTCAAAAGTAATGCACACTCTGGTCGAAAAATGAAAATATAGGCTACACTTTAAAACTTTTAAATGACTTATCCTCTCGGTTTGTTGCAATAAACTGACAATGTCTTCTAAAGTTTCATTATTAATAAGGGTATGCAACTTGTATGTAACATTCATTTCATAAATTTTGTGCTCCAAATGGACACAACTTTTGGTCTAAACACGTGCAAACTTCATTTCTCAAATGTATACACTTCTGTATGAAATTCATTTCAAAAATAATGCACACTTTTATGGGAAATATGCTTCCTGCAAAACCTCACTCAAGATTTGTTACATCCAGTCTGCCTTTCCCCCATCACTGTCCTGTTTTCGCGGATGTCGCTATGAATCGAAAATTCCTTCCTTTTATAAAATAAGTCCAACATCTGGACTGCGATGTCTTATTGAACCAAAACCCTGTGACTCATACATTGTTTGAGACCTGACCCCTGACCAGTAACGTTAATTGGACTTACACAACTGCCATAATCAATTGCCAGGCTATTAGGCTAACTTTGAATTAGGCTAACCCATTGCTATTAATAAAATTTTTATTTATTTATTGGAGTTTGTATCCTATAAAAAGCAAACAATAATCACAAATCGTGAGACATATCCAAATCCAAAAGTGAACAATCAACTTGCACTACTCTCAAACCAGCTTCTACATATGTGGATAAGTATGGCGTCAACGTTAGTAGCATTACCGATTCTGCAAAAACGAGGAGAGAGAGAAAGAAATAAAGGCAAAAAAATTTTCTTTCTTTCATCATTTCCTTACTCAATTTAATGCCTTATTGATTTTCAACACTGAGTAAACAACGAGGGCGGGCGGGAAGGAAAAAAAAAACGACAACGTCCTGCAATAAAAATTTTTCCAAATGGCCGTCTTAATAAGTCACAAAGGGAAAGCACAAAAAATGTGTCCATTACTCACGACTCTTAATTCACAAGCCATAATGAATGTACGATTTTTGTAATTCGCGTTGAACTTAATTCCTCCCAGTGTCTCTCAACATGCAAACCCCCCTCAACAAACACACACGCAACTCCAATAAATGTTCAAACTATCTTTCCTTTCTTTTATTTATCATTTTAAATCCGACTCCACCTATTTCTCAAAAGGAATTACATCACACAATAATAACAGTAAAACAAATTATTGAATTATTAATGAATTACCTACCTAATAAAAAGCGAGCTTCACGTTTTAAACGAATCCTGGAATGTTTTTAAAATCACGCCATCTTGCTTAACGGTCACCGACCATCGCAGCCTCCTGGATACTCGTCGTGTCACAAGACGGGTGATCGGTCGCTCCCCCATCCAAATCCATTCCCCCTTCAAAACAAAATTGAGAATCCTAAAACGCAACAGAAATTTATTTATTTATTAATAATAAATAAACGTTTATACCATATAAAAATTAAAATAAAGGAATAAACATCTTGTTTCTCCTGAAAATGAAATTCTGTGTTTCATTTAAAAATAATTACAAAACAAAAAGTTTCCGCTTTTATTAAATTATAGCGTCTTTATTTCGTATATTCGACTTATTTATTTTTTTCTCGTTTTATATTAAATTTTAAATTAAGAAAGTCAAAGCTTCGAGACAATACTTAATTATTTATAGGACTGTGAAAACGACAATATTAAATTTTTTTTTTTATGAGTTGGAATTATTCGGTTGGGTAATAAATAACAGGGAAGCAAGTCCAGGAGTTTTGTCAAGTATCCATAAATTGGATTCTGATTTTAATTAATTAATTATTTATTTGTCCTAATATTTATTTTTACGTATAAACGAATAGTTCACTTCAGCTCTTGTAAATATTTAACGAGGAATTTGTTTCATATGTAACAGACATTTTACTGAGGACACGATCTCCCAGTGAAGTGTTAATTAGTTGTACATGCCTAGTGTGCATTACTTTTGGAATGAGTTCCCCCATGAATTGTGCATTACAAAATTATACAATATTACGAATAAGATGAACGAATGATTTAAGGTTTATAAGCAAAATAAATATTAAAACTATGACGTCCGGAGGTCTCATGTAAATTTTTTCGTGTTGGTGCCGGTAGACCTGACTCTCGTGCTGCCTGAGCACCAATATTTTAAATTCACAACATATGAACTTCAGTGGTAATCTTGTAAATAAGTATAAGATGCCAGCGACGCATGCGCAATAATTTCCGAAAGTGACGTCACCGGCGCTCAGCCAATAGTGTTTGTGAAATATTGCATGGCACCACCGTGGGGTCTCCAGCGGACATTCTTAAAAGCAATAATGTTTGAAAGCTCAGCAGAATTCCATTCAAGCCCAAACGTAAGCTAAGAAAGATCTCGGAGCATCTGGAAATCAGTAGAACCATCTTTTCCCATAAGCTCACTATGAGAGAAATTCCTCGTGGTTTCCCACAGCTTCGTTGTTGTTCTCGGCGTACCTGCTACGACCTGCGTTACGCTTGGTTCTGAATGAAATTCTTTTGAGTTTTCAAGGACGCAACAAATACTAAATAAGAAATGCGAGTATAATATTTATATATATCGTTATTACTTATGATAATTATAAGTAATGTAAATTGTACAATGTATACTTTACTTACCGGTAATTATTGTTAATACTGTTACACCTCAGAATGAAAGATGAGACTAAAACTCTTAAATAAGAATCAAGTAAATTTTTATATTATTATACTCAGACTGCAATAATTCATCATTATGAAATAGATAAATTCATTTTTATTGGTTTTTAGTCTTCTTTTCTATTAACTGAATTTAATTCATGTCTAGAGACTTAGGTCTACAGAGAGAGAATTAGGTCGAGTCTTAAATATCTTACGTTTCTTCTAAGACATTAATTTTACTTTATACTATTAGAAAAACTCATCAAATAAGCGTTGCAACTTTTCACAAATAACTCATTTCATAAATAATGCACACCTTCATAAATGATTCGTTTGTAAATAATAAACACCTTCGATGTGGTGAGTGAAGATAACAATTCGTTAATACGGTTAAGCACTCACCAATAAATATACCAGTGATTCCCAAAGTGGTCTATATCGATCCCCAGGGTCTATGACAACCTGCAAGGGTCTACGTCAGCGAAAAATTTAGGAGTCCATGAAATGAAAATGGAGGTCCACGATAGTAGATCTCAACATACACTAATAGTACGTAGGGGGTCTACCCAAAACCGAAAAACATGGCAAGGGGTCTACGACCCAAAAAGTTTGGGAACCTCTGAAATATACTAATAATAAATATAAATTCGGGTCTCAAATAACCTAAGACAATTATTTCACTTTATACTAATAATAAAAATAAAACTCATCAAAAAAAATTAGCACCCTTTGACGATTAACAATAACTCATTTCATAAATAATGCACACCGAAGATGATAATTCGATAATAAAATCTGTTAAACACTCACCAATAAATCTACTAAACATATAAAGATAATTAAAATTCATACTACATCACTCACGACACTTTAAAACACATCACAACACATTACACTCTCACGGATAATCACAGACTAATGAAAAACCTGAACCTGGCGTTGGTCACTTTCAAACTCACCTGCGCGCGCAGCTTAGTTTCATCTTTAGTTCCTTTTAGCACTAACACCATTTGTTAAGCTTAACGATGTCATCACACAATAATTCATTTCGGGTGTGGGAAAAATTCTGTCTGAAGGTGTTACAGCAAGCTTAAACACGTTTTACGCATATTTGACCCTCTCGTTTGATTACTGTATTAGTATATACAGTATGTTTGCTTATGAAATGAACTATGAATTGATTCGTGTTAGTGTTCACATACGGTGACTGAAAAAGTTCGTTTGGGCTATTGACTGTGTGGAAGTGTGTAGAATTAGGTCTACCGGAAGGTTCTGTACGTTTTTCACTTTTGATTGCTACAGGATGTGGGAAACAGGCTCCAACTCTCCTTTGGTAGTCAGGAAGTTCTCCTAATCATCCTCACCAAACAGTTTAAATAAATTTCCAGGCCTTCTGAACCATTTCATCCTTGTTGGAATCTGCACAAGATACTGTCTGCACCAAAATGAGCTCGCATAGTGTGGAGTGTTTGATTAAAACAGAACAACGTGGTAGTAGACAATATTCACGTCGTTAGTTAACCCAATAGTTGTTATTGATCAGTTTGATACATACAGTATATATAACGAACTTATCAGTCACTGTATGAATCCATTCATATTGGTGACTGAAAAGTTAGTAGGATACTATATTGCAAGACAACGATAATCAAAGATGTTGACTAACAACAATGCTATATCCCCTAATGTCTACTGCCACGTTATTCTACTTTAATCAAATACTCCACACTATGCGACCTCATTTTGGTGTAAACAGTATCTTGTACAGATTCCAACAAGGATGAAATGGTTCAGAAGGCCTGGAAATTTATTTAAACTGTTTGGTGAGGATGATTAGGAGAACTTCCTGACTACCAAAGTGAGAGTTGGAGCATGTTTCCTGTAGCAGTCAAAAGTGAAAAACGACAGAACCTTCCGGTAGATGCAATTCTACACACTTACGAACTTTTTCAGTCACCATATGTGAACACTAACACGAATCAATATCATTTCATAAGCAAATATACAGTATATACTAATACAGTAATCAAACGAGAGAGTCAAATATGCGTAAAACATGTTTAAGCTTGCTGTAACACCTTCAGACAGAATTTTCCCCACAGCCGAAATGAATTATTGCGTGATGACATCGTTAAGCTTAACAAATAGTGTTAGTGCTAAAAGGAGCTAAAGATGAAACCAATCTGCGCGCGCATCTCAGTTTGAAGCATGTTTCTCACATCCTATAACAGTCAAATGTAAAAACGAACCAAAACTTCCGGTAGACATAATACCACACACTTCCACTAAGAATTTTTCTCGTAAATACTGCACACTTTGTGGGACAACCTGATTCGTAAATAAGTGCCAGTCAGGGTAGAAGGAAGGGGTTAGGTGCCAAGGGAGTAAGATTCGTTAAATATTCAACGATTGAGAAATGCTTTGAATGAGTCAGGCAACTTTCTTCAATACTTGGACGAAACTTTTAACGATTATTTTGCCGACGAAAGATTTATATGACAAATTTTAATTAATAATTTTCAGGAAAAGTTTTAGTGTTAATGAAAGCGGAGGAAAGCGGGGGAGGGGAGGGGTGTCTGGAAAATGGAAAATAAATGAAAAGTTACGTGTTACATTCGCGATAATGAGCCAAATCCGATTACCCACACGGGAGATACACAGAGAAACAAATAAAAAAAAATTTCTCATCATATTAATGAGCCAATCATCATTATTATCACTACATATATATATATAAAGGCAGGGCCGGTTTAAGACCATTCCTCCATTTTACATTATGAATTTAATTCCTCTAAAGAATGGGCCTACCATGTTTACGCCCTCGTTCTTTTGTTTAATTGTTTCCAATGATTCTCGTTTTTCAGCCTTTCATTTCCGGTTTTGTTTTCCCTTCGACCGCAATTTCACGAAATTCGGTTTCTGGTCTCCTTCCTCCTCCTCCTCCTCTCTCTGCTGTTTATTTTTCTTTTGTTCTGGTTTTCCTGTTGTTCACAATTTCCCTGAAATCACAGCCGGTTTTATTTTATAAATTTGTGATATTAGAATTTTATAAAAGGTGTGCCACAATTGTGAAGACAAATATTCGTGAGCGTGTGCATTATTTATGAAATGAATTCGAAACGATAGTGTGCAATGTTTATGAAACAGACTCTACTTGGTGGTGTGCATTATTCATGAAAGGAACTTTACGCGATAGTTTGTATTGTTTATGAAACGAATTCTAGACAAGTGTGCAATAATTATGAAAAGATATTTAACGTGGTAGTGTGCATCATTTGTGAAACAAACTCAGCGTTGTAGTGTGCATTATTTATGAAATAGTTTTTATATGGTAGTCTGCACTATTTATGAAAAAAATTCTACGTGGTAGTGTGCAATATTTATGAAAGGGATTCTACATTTTAGTGTGCGATACTTATGAAGCAAACTCAACCTTGTGGTGTGCATTATTTATGAGAAAAATTCTACGCGGTAGTGTGCAACATTTATGAAAGGGATTCTACGTGGAAATGTGCACTATTTATGAAATGAATTCGAAACGATACTGTGCATTATTTATGAAAGGGATTCTACATTTTAGTGTGCAATATTTATGAAACAAACTCAACCTTGTGGTGTGCATTATTTATGAGAAAAATTCTACGCGGTAGTGTGCAACATTTATGAAAGGATTCTACGTGGAAACGTGCATATTTATGAAACGAATTCGAAACGATACTGTGCATTATTTATGAAAGGGATTCTACATTTTAGTGTGCAATATTTTTGAAATGACTTGACCCCACAAGTGTGCAGTATTTTTGAAATGACTTCATCCCACAGGTGTGCATTATTTATGAAATGAAATCACCGCGAGAGTGTGCAATATTTATGAAACTAATTGAACACAAGTGTGCAATAATTATGAAAGAGATTCTACGTTGAAGTGTGCATCATATATGAAACAAACTCAACCTTGTGGTGTGCACTATTTATGAAATGAATTCGAAACAATAGCGTGCATTATTTATGAAACAAATTCTGTGCGGTAGTGTGCAACATTTACGAAATGGATTTTACCCTGCAGGGTGCATTATTTATAAAAATTTTACACTATAGTGTGCATTATTTATGAAATAAATTGTAGAAGACAGAGTGGATTATTTACGAACGGAACTCAAAACAATGGTGTGCATTATTTATGAAAAATAACTGGAAATAATTTTACCCTACCAGATTATGTTAATTAGGCTGTGAATATGAAACGAATTCCTCTCACTAGTGTGCATTACTTATGAAATGAGGTAGTCGTGAAAAAACGGTTTGAATTTGTTATTAAAAATGGGCACATATTTTTGACACCAACCTTGCTGAATGTGGTGCCTTACTCCTCACAAGTGTCCAGAACAGTGTCGTCTTGTGGGTTCGAGTTCTCTTCCACATCCTATCGACGACTGGATTTCAAAATGGCGACATCATCTACAGAAAAATTATTTCACATCAGGAATCGCATACAGGAGCAAAAAAAGTGAGGAAAACAATTTATTTTATTATTTACACAAGAAGAAAAAGGAAGAAAGGAAAAAGGAGACAAGGAGGAGGAGGAAGAGGAAATAAAAAATTCAGCGAAAAGGTTAATGAAATAAATTAAGCCACCTTTAACTCCGGGAACGCTACTCCTAACCGACAGAAGAAAAGAAAATTTTCTTCAAGGTGAGCTAATGGGCGGACGGTAGGAAGAGTGACGGAGGAAGGCGAAAAAGCTTCGGTTAGTAAAAGAAGGAAGAAGGAGAAGGTTAAACCATAAAAAAAAGGAAAATCCGCCATCGATTTTCCATTCATCCCTTTAAAGACTGTTGATCGTTACGCATCATAAAGGAAACCTTTTGGACACATGACTAACAGAACACAAACCAAAACAACAGAAAAAGGTTTCGTGAAGCCATACCAAAAAAAAGGTCAGGAAGATGGATGGAATGTAATTGTTTATACGATCACTGTCGTCGGTTTCCGGCCCTGAGCCAACCTTCCCAAATGTCGAGGAAGAGGAGGAGAACTCCCTCAAATGACATTTACCAAAGTGCAAACGGGTGGAAGGAGGAATTTGCTTAAAAGGCGTGTCAACTTGATCTCGACGAACCAGACATCAGATTAAGAAAATCCCAAACGAAAGAACGTAAAAGGCGTTCGCGAACTTACCCGAACAGATAACAACTTTTTCCTCTCTCTCTCTCTCTCTTTCTTGACCTCGTTTACAATCCGTTTTCTTCATTATAGGGAAAGACAATCGACTTTGTAATGATAAAAACGAAAAAGGTCGTGGAAGCAGAAAAACGATTCAACGATTTCCCTCGGACTCCTTATTTTACAATAAATGAACGAAATGATTATATAATAATTTGAGTTAGAATTATACTATATAGCTGCCCTTTTTCAAATACTGTATATCTTAGTCCAGTGGTCATTTTTAAAGCTCTGCTGTAGAGACATTTTCCAACAGAATAATACGTGCTTAAAGTACACTCTCGAGTTTAACTGTACTGTCTTGGCTTAAAATATTTATGAAACAAATTCTATACTAAAATGTACCATCGTTTTCTTTTTTATTTATGAATTCTACGTCACAGTGTGCATTACTTTTGAAATGAATCATTCATTGACGTTAAGCATTCGTTTTGAAATGAGTGACACATCGTAGTAAGCATCACGCACGCACACTTGTGTGACAAAAAAAATTTTCAAGTAGAAATAATTTCATAAATAATAAGTCATACAAGTGAAATAATTTCATAAATAGTATACTTATATAATATTAAATGTTATAAATGTTGTTCAGCAGCCTAGAGGTTTGTCTTTTGTATTATAATATATTATTAGTAGATATGTCTTGTGTCTTATATTAATAATATTGCACAGTAGGGCGGTCATTTCAAAAATATTGCACACCTGTGGGTTGAGTCATTTCAAAAATATTGCACACCTGTGGGATTGAGTCATTTCAAAATATTGCACACCTGTGGGATGGAGTCATTTCAAAAATATTGCACATCTGTAGGGCGACGTCATTTCAAAAATATTGCACACCTGTGGGGTGACGTCATTTCAAAAATACTGCACACTTGTGGGGTGACGTCATTTCAAAAATATTGCACACTTGACTATGTGTCCTTAAATTTCGTAGAAATACATTAAATAAAACTTGGTATCACACTTATATATAAATATACAATATTTAGTTAATAAATAATAATGGGGGCTACACTAAACATTCCACGGAAGAGCCACAGTCAAAGAGCCGCACTTTGCTGACCTCTGTTTTAACCTAACTAATTGTATATTAATTAAAACTTAGTATTATACTTATACAAAGAATATACTTAGCCACTAAATAATACTCCACGGCTGTACTAAACATTTCCTGGAAGAGCCACAGTCAAGAAATAGAAAGCCACATGCAGCTCTGAGTCACATTCTCATGAACGTACACTTTAGTAGCTTCATCTTTAGTTCTTTTAACTTGGCGGGCAACGTATTTTTACGTTTTTTGGGATTCTGTCACTAGAGCACGATCAGGCCAAAAAATACGTATTTCTGGTGGTTAGTAGGTAATTGTAGTATCGTATATTTATTAAAAATATAGTTTTATCTGTTAAAATAATCACAGAGCATAAATTTAACTGTAAAATAAAGTTTCGTTGATGTAGTTTTCGGTTTACTGAATAAGCAATGCCCCTTGTACGCGTAGTTGGCGGCAAAGTATAGCCGGATGCCAAGTGTTACAACCTGTAAGAAGATAACTGTAGCATTGAGGAGTATAATTTTGTTTTCAACTTCACTAAATTCGTTAAAGCGTGATTTTCCAAACCGCACTAAACGAGACTAACTAATACGCAATAAAAAAAACATGGCGTTTTTGGGAAGCATTTTCAACGTCTATTTGAGACCGCAATAAATCTTTCCTAACGTTTTTTTCCCTCTCCTATTATTATTATTATTACTTCGAGTCATGTTCATCGCCATTTATCATCAGCAGTGATAGTCAATATGATTTATTAAAACGGTGATTGGAATTGAAAGGGCTTTCGACCCGGTAAAGCTTTCACTTTAATTATCGACTTCCTTTTACCTTTATTTGAAACATTCGAAAGAGATTTACGCAAGTTTACTTTCTAAGTCCCCGGCTTTGACATTTTCATTACTTTCGCTATCCCTCTTTCCAAATTTTATTACTTTTGTATGGAAATATTAGAGCAATGAATTTTTATATCCCCCCGCCCCCTCTCCACCGCCTTCATTACTTCCCTTTTAAACTTTCGAAACGATTTCCGCAACCCGAAAATGCTCACTTTGAAAGCCTCCGAGATGAACATAAATTTTGAACCGTTTTACGACGTGGAGACTTAAGAACAGTTACACTCAGTCTCCGTTTCGAGTCATTGGTTTCACAAACCGTCCTCATCCACCATCCTCTTTTAAACTTTTAAAACGATTAGAGGAATGCGTTCGAACGAACGAACGAACGGCTTAATTGATCAATGCGGCGACGAAACGACGGCCGGGCTCACGGGTGTCGTTGTCATGGTCGCGTGTAGTGCGAAAACTATGTCGTGCGATGTGGCAACGCGGCACGATCAGTCCGATCGAATTAAAGCAGTGTGCAGTACTTATAAAATGAGGGAAAAGTGCAATATTTATGAGATGAATTTTTCCTAGTGTGCATTACTTTTGGAATGAATTTTTGTCACATAGGTGTGCATTATTTATGAAACTAATTCTTTAGGATACTGTGCATTACTTTTGAAATGTACTCTACATGCCAGTGTGCATTATTTATGAAAGGAATTCTACACGATAGTGTGCATTACTTATGAAATGCATTGTACATGGCAGTGTGCATTATTTATGAAAGAAATTCTCACATAAAGTCCAATATTTATGAAAAGATTCTTCGTGGTAGAGTGCATTATTTATGAAACAAACTCCACATGGCAGTGTGCATTATTTATGAAAGAATTCTGCACGATAGTGTGCATTATTTATGAAATGAATTTAACATGATGATGTGCATTATTTATGAAACTAATTTTTCACGATAGTGTGCATCACTTATGAAATGCTTTCTACCGGATAGCGTGCATTATTTATGAAACAATTTCTACGCGGTAGTGTGCATTATTTATGAAAAGGATCCCACGTGGCAGTGTGCATTATTTATGAAAAGAATTCTACACAACAGTGTGCATTATTTATGAAATGAATTTAACATGATGATGTGCATTATTTATGAAACTAATTTTTCACGATAGTGTGCATTACTATGAAATGCTTTCTACCGGATAGCGTGCATTATTTATGAAAAGGACTGTACATGGCAGTGGGCATTATTTATGAAAGGAATTCTGCCCGATTGTGCTAATATTTATGAAAAGGATTCTAGTTGGTAGTGTGCATTAAGTATGAAACGAATTGAAAAGAACAGTGTGCATTATTTATGAAAGATAGACTAGTTCGTTCGAATACGTTCTCAAATTTCCTCAAACCGGATTAAAAACGCACAAAACGAAACCTTGCAGTAGAAAAGTCTGAGACTAGGATGACGAGGGGAATGTCGTGGCACTAGATAAAATTATCTCGTCATCCTTTATAAATAAAACATCAAGTGTCAAGTTCTAAAATCTCCTCGTCCTCCTCCTCTTTCCCGAAGAAGCAAAAAATAGTTTTTTCCTTACCACGACTCAAAAATTTTCCGAAAGTGTTAAAAGGAGTTCTGACGCATCATTGCTCGCCCCATCCACCGCCCTCTAGAAAAAACACGAAAACAGAAAGAAAGAAAAAAAACCAAAACTTCCAACTTTATAAATCAGATCCGTGTTAAAAATTCTAAAACTCCTTCCGCCCTCTTCACCCCTCAGCTCACCCTTATTCGAGACCTGATTTCCAACTTTTTAATAAAAACTCCATTTCCGTTTCCGCTTTTGATTGAAAGCACCAACAACAACAACGTTCGGAATCAAACCCAGCGGGGGGGATGAATTCGTTCTACCCCCCCAGAAAAAGAAGAAAAATCAAAACAAAATCCAAACACGCTAGGATTAGAAAAACCACAGACATCAAAACCCTCAGCACAAAAGGGGAAAAAAATCGATTAATCGAGGTGATATCGAAAGACCGGAAGTGGCTCGTAAATAGCCCACGGCAGGACTATTTTCTTTAGAAATTATTTCCCGGTTACCTAGGAAACTTGATCGATGGACGACAGACTCTGGGAAAAAACCTTTTCAATTTTTCTCCTCTGTCCTCCTCCTTGTTTGTTGTTGTGTGTGTTTTGAGGGCGTTTTCACTTTGGCTTTTCCTTTTTCTCCCCGAGGGATGGGGGTGGAGAGGAGGTTAAGGGATGAGGGACTTTCGGGATCAAAAAAAGAAGAAAAGAAAAAAAAAATTTTATTTGTGGCAGGCTTTTTCCACAGAATGGAGGAAAGCCAGGAGGCGGGGGTGGGAAAACTCCAATTCGGGGGAAAATAACAAAAGTAAGTTGGGAAAGCGGAACCGGAAGACGCTCCTTTTTCGGCGGTTGGAGGAAAGCTTAGGAATTTCATTTCATCCCCAAAGTTATTCGATTGAGTCTGAAACCGATTTACTTTTTGCGCGTTTCCTTCATCCCACCGCCCTCCCGAAACTCTTATCTGCGGTTTTCGATTTTGAGGAAATTACAAATCCTTAAAACTTAATTTCCAAGAGACTTTTTAAGGGTAGAGAAAAAGAAAAAGTCGAGAGAGATGAATGAAAAGATAAAGGAAAACCGATTTTTGTTATTCTCGATAGAATAAGGGATGAAAGAGGGGTTGGGGGATGATTGGAACGAGATCCTGATTAGAGAATCCTCTAAGGAAGTTAGACATACAACACGAGATGACTCTTTTCTGCCCAGATAGTGTAATCGCGAAAGGAAGTTGATGAGAGCGTTCGAGTGTGTCATCGAAAAGAGGATTACTACATGTTACGAGTCTACATGATGATGATGATGAGGGTGGTGGTCGGGGGTGAAAGGCCTGGCAACAAGATTTTCATTTTCGCTCACATGTCGATCAATTCAAAACGTGGAACGATGAAGGAAATGACGATCGTGATGAAAGTGTGCATTATTTATGAAAGTGGGAGTTCTTACAACAGCCTATATAACCAATTTTGTATCCTGAAAGTGGTTGGTGTTGACGAGATGAATTCTCCCGAGTGTATTCGCTTATAAAATGAATTGTGCGTACTATGCATATTATTTATGAAGTGTATTCTACTTAAAAGTGTGCAATAGTTATGAAAGAAAGCCGTCACAAAATCGTTCATTAATTCTGAAGTGAATTTCTTGAAAGTGAAGTTGATTCGTCTCGAAAGTGTGCACTATTTTTGAAAGAAAGCCATCAACAAGACGTGCATTATTTACAAGAGTAATTCTTCTTTTAAGTGTGCATTATTTTTGAAAGAAAGCCATCACAAAGTCGTTCATTAAATCTGAAGCACATTCTTCTTGGATCTGTGCATTATTTTTGAAAGAAATCCGATCATACAAAGACGTCCAATATTTATGAAATGTATCCTTCTTCTTAAGTGTGCATTATTTTTGAAAAAAAGTCACCACAAAGACGTCTAATAATTCTGAAGCACGTGTGCATTACATTTGAAAGAAAGCCTCATCAAGACATCCAATACTTGTGAAATTGATTCTCGAGTGTGCATTACTTTTGAAAGAAAATCATCACAAAGTCGTTCATTAATTTTGAAGCACATTCTTCTTCAATCTGTGCATTATTTTTGAAAGAAATTCATACACAAAGACGTCCATTATTTATGAAATGTATCCTTCTTAAGTGTGCATTACTTTTGAAAGAAAGCATCACAAAGATTTATTATGATGAATTTATTGAAAGTGTGCATTACTTTGATTCACAAAGACTTTAAGTGAATTCTTCTGAAAGTGTGCATTATTTTTGAAAGAAAGCCATCACACAAAGACGTCCAATATTTATGAAATGTATCTTTCTTCTTAAGTGTGCATTATTTTTGAGAAAAAAGTCACACAAAGACGTCCATTAATTCTGAAGCACATTCTTCTTGAAAGTTCGCAATATTTTTGAAAGAAAGCTCCAATTTTATGAAATGGATTTTTGCATTATTTTGAGCACAAAGTCGTTCATTAATTCTGAAGCCCATTCTTCTTGAATCTGTGCATTATTTTTGAAAGAAATCCGACCACACAAAGACGTCCATTATTTATAAAATGGATTCTTCTTGAAAGTGTGCAATACTTTTGAAAGAAAGCATCACGAAGAGGTTTATTAATTCCGATGTGAATTCTTTGAGTGTGCATTACTTTTGAAAGAAAGCCATCAACAAAACTAGCATCACTTCCAAAAGGATTCTTCTTCCTAGCACTCCACTCTTTACGAACTTCCAACAGGAGTGAGCATTAATTATGAAATGAATCACCCGCGAAAAGCACTTTCTAAAAAGGTTTACAATTTTCATTTAATGAGTCAAATTGACTCAAAAAAATGAACCAACCACGTGATAAACACGTTTAAAAGTCTCGTTGAGTTTTTTTGGCTAGAACCTAAGTCAGGAGTGTGTGGTCTGAAACGGTTCATCCGTTTCCATGTTGATTCTATATCCGACCCTAATTACCTTAGTACGGTCCTCAAACTTGTTATAAATAGTGTTCGCACCGTTCTCACTTCCCGAACACGCTAGCCTTTTAACATTTGAACGTATTAAATAGGTCATTTCATTACCATTCTCTCCTTCCGCCATGTTTTTCCGCTTTCCCTTATTCCTTCAACCCTTTTCGCTCAGATTTGGATTTGCTTCGTTCATTCATCTTCTACGTTCCTCTACTTCCTTCCTTCCTTCCTTTCTCCTTCCCATCCCATCCTTTTCAGACTTGAACTCTTTTAAACAATCGACTCTTGCCAGATCGGCTTTCCCTGCTCCCAGCCTCCTCCAAACTACATCTACATGGAAGATTTATTATCTGGGCCTTGTAATTGTGTGATCCTCTTCACCTCTCCTTCGGTTTCTCATCCTCCTCTGCTCCCTTTTTAACCTTCCCACATCCTTTTTTTCCTTCCTCCTACATTCTTGTTCCTTCTCATCTCCCAGAACCTCGTCTCCATTACCCGGTCATCGTGTCAACAGGTGGTTTCAATCAATCCTCCCCTCCCTCCCTCCCAGGAAACCTAATAATTTATGACGATCCTTTTAGAGAACGTTTTAGTTTTGTAAACAAAGCTTCGGAAGGAGCTTTAAGCACGTTCACCCACGGACTCACCCAAACACAGCACAGACACATGCGTCGATAAGATTAACGCGGAACTAACCTGATAATCCTGTCTTGTTTGGGAAAACCAGGTGATGGCTCCTTTCCTCGCAGAAACCATCCCATCTCCTCTGTGATTGGATGAGGTTCTTTAAACCTTTCACCTAAAACAAATAAGACGAGAACAGAGTAGTGCAGGGCATGAAAGCTCTGAAACCGTCCCTCCACTTCGATCGATTCGATGACGTCATAAATAAATTACGGTTTTATGTAAATAAGATATTTATACCTCCTGACACACTTATAAGAAACAAGCCCCTTCATGAATGCTTCAATAATACGTTTCATAAATAATGCACACTTCAAACCAGTAGTCATTTCATAAATAACGCACATTTTTAATGATAATTAGATTAATACAGTGGAACCTCTCCAAACGAGTTTAATTCCTTCCGGAGTTTTACTCGTAATGCGAAAAGCTCGTTATGCGAAACAATTTTTTCTATATAATAAAATAATGCGTTCAAGGTTCCAAAAAGTTATTTTTAGTATTTAGCTACAGAACAGGAGTAGCTAAGAACCTGAGGGATGTGAAAATGAAAGAATTTTGGGTGGTAGTGACGACAAGACAGATACAGAAAGATTTAACTTTGAATCTGCCCCAATTTAAAGTATTTTCTCTACCTGTCGGAGGATTCCCCATTTAAATGTCGCAAATAAATTGCTCGTTATGCGAAGCGTTGCTCGTTATGAGACATTTTTTTGCAATTTATGTTGCGCGTTATGCGAATTTCACGCTAAGAGAGGCACTCGTCGTGAGAGGTTCCACTGTATTTATTAATTTTAATGACATACAGTTATCTGTAAAATAAATTCCCTCTGAAAGTGTGCAGTACTTTTGAAACGACATCTTATTAATAGTGTGCATGATTTATGAAACGTAATTTTTAACGAAACTGTGCAAAGATTATAAAATTAGTTCCTGTATAAATGAACACTAGTTCTGAGACGAATTCTTACGAATACTTGAATAATGCGTTTCATAAATACTGCACACTTGAGCGAAGCGTTCATTTCATAAATAGTGCACAGTATTAGTAAGAATTCGTTTCAAAAGTAATGCACATTGTTATGATAAGTGGATAAGAAGAATATTTATTAATTTAAATGGCATCCAGTTATTTATGGGCTGAATTCTCTCTCATAGTGTGCAATACTTTTGAAATGACTTCCAGTTACAAGTGTGCATGATTTATGAAACGAGTTCTTCTTCAACAGTTTTGAAACAAATTCTTACGAATACTTGAATAATGCGTTTCATAAATAATGCATACTTGATCGAAGGAATTGTTTCATAAATAATGCACAGTTTTGGTAAGAATTCATTTCAAAAATAATGCACACTTTCAGAGAGAATTTAGCCCATAAATAACTGCATGTCTGTAAAACTAATAAACTTTAATCCACTTGTCATAAAAATGTGCGCTACTTTTGAAACGAATTTTTACTAAAACTGTGCAGTATTTATGAAACGAATGCTTCGTTCAAGTGTGCAATATTTATGAAACGCAGGATTCGTTTTGTAATCATTGCACACTTAAAAGAAGGACACATTTCATAAATAGTGCACAGTTTTGTTAATCATTCGTTTTAAAACTAGTACGTGGATGAAGAGGAGCCCATTTCAGAAACTATGCACACTTTCGTAAACACACACGTCGATAATAAGGAGTCGTTTCAAAAGTGTTGCACACTTTTAGAGTGAATTCAATTTATGAATGACTGCACGTCGTTTAAATTAATAAATTTTAAGCCACTTAACATAAACATGTGAGCGAGTTCTGAAACGAATTCTTACTCTTCACACTAAACTGTGCATTATTTATGAAATGAATGTTTCGTTCAAGTGTGCAGTATTTATGAAACGCATTATTCGTAGGAATTCGTCTCGGAATTAGTGTCCCTTTGTACAGGAACTTATTTCATAAACTATGCACACTTTCGTAAACAAACGCGTCTCATAAATCATGCACGCTTTTAATAAGGAGTCGTTTCAAAAGTACTGCACACTTTTAGAGGGAGTTCAGTTTATCAAAGACTACAAGTCGTTTAATCTACTTATCATGAATATGTGAGCGAGTTCGGAAACGAGTTCTTACTACAATTGTGCAATATTTATGATAAAAAAAATCGTCCGTCAAACTGTGCATCATTTATGAAATGAACTAGGGGCTGGAATTTATGAAAAATTTTCATTCGATTTGGGTTACTATCAACTTGCAGTCTAAAGTCTTCCCAAGAATTCGACGTTTCCCTCAGATAAAAATGAATAAATAAAGAAACCGAGAAGGAAAACCTTACAAATAAATAAATAAATAAAATCGAGAACAATTTCTAAGGAAAGGAAGAAACCGAGGACTAAGGGAAAGGATCACTGAAGAGGAGAAGGAGGAGACTTCAAAACACCCAAACCAAAATAATAAAAAAAATTTTTTTGTCGCGCTAACAAACAGAAACCTAAAAACGAAGGAAAAAAATTTTTTCTTTCTTCCAATCTCACAGAAAGAGAAAAATAAAACAACCCCCGCCGCCCTTGGCCTATCCCCCGTACACCCCCAGCCCGTTACACAACCCCAAATCAATAATAAAGAACCCACTCATAAAAAAAAACGAAATCTTCCTACGTATCCGCAACCATTTCCGTTCTCTCCACAGCATCATCATGATCATCATCGTCGCCATCTTTGTTTCTGAAAGTGTGGCGTTTTTATAAAATCAGAGTGTGCGATATTTATGAAAGAGATTATCGATAAGTGGGTTCTTTATTTTTGAGATGAGTTACCTTGAAAGTGCGCATTGGTTTTAGATAAATTCGTCAGAACGGTGTGCATTACTTTTGAAATGAGTTGTTGTGCACTTTTACCAACTTCTTACTATCATTATCTTAGTTCTGAATGAAACTGTGCAGTATTTATGAAACGATCCTCCGTTCAAGTGTGCATTATTTATGAAACAAATAATGAGGAGAAGTGTACAGTATTTATGGAATGGATAATGCCTGTCAGTGT
>JADMLL010000010.1:4929863-4944841 GCA_016920875.1 Columbicola columbae
ATGAAATGAATAATGCCTGTCAGTGTGCAGTATTTATGAAATGGACAATGACCTTCGGTGTGCAGTATTTATGAAATGGATAATGCCCACTAGTGTGCAGTATTTATGAAATGGATAATGCCCAGTAGTGCAGTATTTATGAAATGAATAATGCCTGTCAGTGTGCAGTATTTATGAGATGAATAATGCCTGTCAGTGTGCAGTATTTATGAAATGGACAATGACCTTCGGTGTGCAGTTTTTATGAAATGGATAATGCCCACTAGTGTGCAGTATTTATGAAATGGATAATGCCTGTCAGTGTGCAGTATTTATGAGATGAATAATGCCTGTCAGTGCAGTATTTATGAAATGGATAATGCCTGTCAGTGTGCAGTATTTATGAAATGGACAATGGCCATCGGTGTGCAGTATTTACGAAACGCATTATTGAAGTATTCGTGAGAATTTGTTTTAATACCTATGCACAGTTCTGTAAAAATTGCGTTTCATAAATCATGCACACGTGTAATAAAAAGTCGTTTCAAAAGTTTTGCACTTTTCAATGAGTATTTCATACATAACTGTAACCACTTATCATAGAACTGTGCGGTACTTTTGAAAGGGATTCTCGCTAAAGCTGTGCAATATTTATGGAACAAATCCTTTCATCAAGTGAGCATTACTATTAGATCAACTCGTCACAAAAGAATATGGGTTCCCTTTAAAAGTGTGCATTACTTTTGAAATGAATTTTTACTGAACGTGTGCAAGTCTAATGAAACCTCTTCTTATTTGTACGTGTGCAAGACTTATGAAACGCATTCTTACTGATCGTGTGCATTACTTTTGAAACGAATTCTAACTAAAAGTGTGCATTACTTTTGAAATGAATTCTTACTTAATCTGTCCAAGACTTAAGAAACGCATTCTTACTCACCGTGTGCACTACTTTTGAAACGAATTCCTACTAAAAGTGTGCATTATTTTTGAAATGACCTCTTACTAAACACGTCCATCACTTTAACATGAACTCTTACTGAAATTCTTCATGAAATGAGTTCCACGCACAAATTCCGAAACGACTCCTTTCTTCAAGTGTGCATTACTTATGAAACCTACCACTCACCCAACCCAACCTCCAAATCCAGGCTTCCCTTCAAAATGCCGCACACAATTTTCAAAAACGCAAAACCCCACAAAAAACCGTTACACAAGTAAATCATTCTAATCACCGCCTTCTTGTTTGGTTTCAGTGACAACTCCATAAGCCAAAGGGTAGACATGTTCATACCGCATCCAGACGGTCTTCGACCACTCTGACAAAGGGACGAGACAGCGGAGTCTCAACTGGTGTCCCAATCCAGCGGATTTTGAGTCGTCCTATCTTCGCTGTCTCGTGATAAGGTAACCGAAAACCACTTCTTCCGGTAACTAAAATAAAAAACAAATAAACAAACAAATGAATAAATAAATAAATAAATAAATAAATAAATCAGCAAACATCTTCCCTCGAGGTGAATCTCATCAGCTAAACAATTCGAATTTCGTAACGCCGAGGGTTGTTTTATGTAACACGTTATGTATGTTATTGTTTATTTATTAAAAAGCTTTTTAAGTTATTAAAAATAAATAATTTATTTATTATTATGATTATTAATATTATTAAAAAAATACAACGCGGATGAAAAAAAAAATAAGGAAACACCGAATATATGTATAAATATAATTTTTTTAAAGCTCAGCTTTATTAATTTCATTTCTCTCTCCTCCGGCTTTCGTTTCCTCTTCACTTTCCTGTCCTGAGACCCTTGTTGCTGACGTAACTTCCGCCCGGATTTGAGTTTTTATTCAAGAGAGTGCTTCAGCACTTCACTGCAAAAATTTTCCTCCCTTTTGATCTTTTCCTCAATTAGCAAAAATTTTTCCCCGAAAATTTCGTTTCCTTCGTCGTATTTTCACTCCGTCAGCAGTTTTCTCAGCTATTCCTCACATCCTTTTGATGGCGATTCATACTACAGCATAAATCATTATTTTGTTATCGTTTTTTAAACGGACAACAGGGTGCGCCGTAAAATTTTCTGTCGTGTGTTCTGTAAAACTGTTTCCTTGGATCGTGACGTCACCAGTTTATTTTAAAGTCGACGATTTAAGGCGCGATGCAAATATTTGCCATTTGTATTGATTTTTCAAAAGTAATGCACACTGGGTCGAACAACCCATAACGAGAATTAACAAACTCACAACAGTACTCCTTCAGTGGTTACGACAGCTAAGCCGTACGAATTAGGTTCCGACAGTGCTTCTTGTGTTATCTGATCCCTCTGAAGAAGTGAAGAGTTCCGGTCAACCTTAAACCTCCCCTGTAATTTGTATCAGCTACATGTGTTAGTCGTTGTACGGTGTGCATTATTTATGAAATGAATTCTTTCCCAAACTGAGCTTTAGATACAGCTAGTCCTTACTTGGGTTTGTTGAATCCTGAATTACCATTTCCGTTTCCGGTTATACTGTACAGGTCTTTTGTTCTGTATTCTTGTCCTCTTTTACTAGACCCCAGGTTTCTGTGTAGTATCTCTTGGTCCTTGATCTCTAGCTGGCTTCTTTCTTTATGTAATTCAATACAGTGTGTGCATTATTTATGAAATGCAGTCTTTCCCAAAATATGCTTTACATGAAGCTGTTTGCTGTTTGTAGTTTCCTGACTACCATTTCTGCTAATTCTTGTCGTCTTTTAGTAGACCCCAGGTTCTCTTTTAGTGTCTCCAATTTCCAAATCTCTAGCCGTCACCTTTCTTCACATAATTGAACACAGCGTGTGCATTATTTATGAAATAGAGTCCCAAAATATGCTTTACGTGAAGCTGTTTCCTGGATTACCATTTCCGTTTCCGGTCATATTATAGAGCTGTCTCGTTCTGTATTCTTGTCTTCTTTTACTGGACCCCAGCGTCTCTAGTTTCTTAATCTCCAGACGTCTCCTTTCTTCATATAACTGAACACAGTGTGCAATATTTATGAAATGCATTCCCCATCTAAATTGTGAGTGGCGGCCAAGCCAACACGCTCAGACTTGCATCCGACAAGTCAAAGGACATGCAGAGACTTGCAGTCAGTCCAAAATATGCTTTACATAAACCTGTTTCCTGATTTAGCATTTCCGTTTCCGGTTTTGTTGTATAGTCCTTTGTTCGGTATCCTTGTCTCCTACTAGGTGCTAGGTTTCTTTGTAGTATCTCTTGTTCTCTATAATTGTGTTATCTGCTTCCTGTGAAGAAGTGAAGAGCTCCAGTAAACCTTAGACCTTCCCTGTAATTTGTATAAGTTACATGAGTTAGTCGTTGTACGGTGTGCATTATTTATGAAATGAATTCATTACCAAATTGAGCTTTAGATGCAGCTAGTTCGTACTTGGGTTTGTTGAATTATGAATTTCCATTTCCGGTTATACTGTACAGGTCTTTTGTTCTGAACAAAAGTTTGTGTTTCAACTGTGCAATATTTATGAAATTCGTTTCCCATCTGAAGTGTGACCAAGGCAACAGGCTCAGACTTGTGACAAACAGGAAGACGCGATGAGACTTGTAGGAGAGCATCTATCCGAGGCATATAAATGAGGAACCAACTGGCACTTAGTGTAGTATAACCAATCAGCGAAGCAACTCGAACGGCTATTGGAACGACCGTCGCAATTCTCTGTAAATATTATTCAGACCAATAAATTTATCTCCGTCGGGATTTCGTGTCCTTTGTTTCTCATTCCCACAGTGTGCAATACTTATGAAATGGATTTTTCAATAACAGTGCGAATCATTTAGGCAATTCACGAATCCGCGTACAATTTATTACAAGACTCCAACCGGACGATGTGAATTATTTTGCAAAGTGAAATCCTCCCGAAAGTGTGCAAAATTTATGAAATGTCTCATTCGTGACAGCATCCACGACAGTTATTCATCGTCCAGGCAATGAAGCAATAACATGATGAATCAATCACCTACAACAAGCAGTTACTTGGGGAAAAAGAAATTTGACTCACGAGCCCGGTCCATAGAAGAGAGATTAAGTTCGCCATCCGAGCGCTTCCCCCGTTTCAAATTCGGCTTTTGGATTTCTGTTGAGATGAACTTTTGGGATTTTTCATCTTTGACTTCATCTCCATTCAATTTTCCCTTCTCTCTCTCTCTCTTTTTTGTTTTAAATCATTTTTCTGAAAAAGTCCTTCCCTTTGTTAATTAAATTGTTTCCGACTCTTTCATTATCATTAACACTTTCCAAACTTTTTTGCCTCTTCCTTCCACCCCCTACCCCCCCTTTCTCTCTTTCTACTTTCTCTCATTATTATTCCGGATTATTTTTCTTTTTGAAAATAAGCAAAAAGGAAGAAGGCAAAGCTTCATTTCTACTCATTTCGTTCAGTCATTATCTTTTGGAGACGGTATCATGCTGGTCGATGGAATAAATACTTTCGCCTGTCTTTCTGTAATTCCCCCACCGCCCACCCTCAACCCCGCAGACTCTTTACGGCCGTCCCAACACTCGAAAATACGATTTTTCCCCAATTTAAAACCGATTTTGTGTCTAATTTATGCTCTCGTTCTTCTTATTGTGTTCTCTCTCATTCCCTCCTCCTCCTCCTCCTTCTTCTTCTTCCTCCTCTTTCATTCTCTTTATTGCTTTGAGTTATTATCGATATTTCCAATAAAAATTCCAATATTTTCCACTGCCTTCCCAAACACCCGCAGGAAATGTGGAGGGCGGGGGAGGCAGGGGGTAGTTCCGGCCCAGCAACCTATTCCATCCCTTGAGAAAGTAAGATTCTTACGAAATTTAAATCGATCTCTAGCAAATTGAGATCGTTCGAGCATTTCCATTCACTTCTCTCTTTTGGGGGCGAGGGAAGGTAACCCCCCCAACGACAATCTTTTCCCGAAAAAAAAATTTTTTTTGGATATTGGGATTTCGAGATGTAACGGAGAGGAACGTGTGTGTGTGGGATCGGGTCGTGGACTAGGCTCCGTCGAAAGTGGGATAGATGCTTGCAACCCTGTGAAGGATGTTCATTTCATAAATCTTGCACACTTGAAGAAAGGTTTTTCTTTTCATGAATGAGCAAGTCCATGAGTGAGTGAGAGAGTTCAAGGTCATTTCATAAATAACTAACGTTTTCCGCGAAGCCCTGTTTTTAGAAACAGTGCACAATCGGTGAGAAATTCCTTTCATGAATACCGGGCTGCACATCTTCGGGAATATTTTATTTCATAAATACTGCACACTTTCATGTGAATCTCAAAATAAATGCTGCACACTTTCATGTGATCTCATTTCATAAATACTGCACACTTTCATGTAATCTCATTTCAAAAATACTGCACACTTTCATGCTCATCTCATTTCAAAATACTGCACACTCTTCACACACTCATGTGAATCTCATTTCATAAATACTGCACACTTTCATGTGATCTCATTTCAAAAATACTGCACACTTTCATGTGAATTTCATTTCATAAATACTGCACACACTTGTTATTCAGCTTTTGCTCGATTATTATTGGCGGAAGTTCGGCAATAATTATGATGCGGATACTCAGTAGTGTGCATTACTTTTGAAATAATAAATTTCTCCTGAAAGTATACGTTTGAATTGGATTCCTCAATACTGTGTGCATTATTTTGAAATAAACCTTACATTTACACCTTTGAAAGGGAAATAAATATATCATATGTGGAAGATATTTATGACTCGGTGTAATAATATCGATTAGTTTCCGAGGGCAAGTTGGTGGAGGTTCGGAATTTGAAGATGGGCACAGGGCTGATGTGTTGTGTGTTGAAGGCGTGTCCACTTTCTGGTTCCGTATCTGGGGCAAAGGCCCCGAGTGCGTGTTGGTCTGTTTTGAGAGAGGAGAAAAAACTTTTTTCCTGTTGTCCCCGAACATGAGAAGGAGGACGGAACAAAAATAAAAGTAATGGATTTGTGGGACTAATCTTAATGACATTCCAGAGTTCGTGCAAAAATTTTTTTTTCCCTTTTTTCGGTTTCCCGGGATTATTGAGAAACAAAAAAAAATTATTTCTGGGAATGAAGGCGTTGACTCCGTAATTTTTCGTTTCCATTATTCGGAAAATTTTTTTCTTTTTTTTAATGTTTCGTATAAAAATATTCCAGAATGTTGGACTTTGACCGGAGAGAGAGCTTTCGTGTTTGAAAAAATTTTTTTTGGGTGAATTTATTGCTTTTACGTAACATTCTCTCTCTCCCTCCCCCAACCAAACCAAAAAATTCGCCCACAAGTGTGAATTCCTTTCTGCTACAATTGTTTAAGAAATAGACTTTAGACTGTGCAATATTTATGAAATGAACTGCTCATTAAAGTGAATATAACCAACAGGAGTATGTTCGCCAAAAATTTTTAGGCGTAGTTGAGCAATCCGAGCCATCAAGCTAAAGCTGAATAAGAAGTGTGCATTACTTTTGAAATGAGATCTATATGAATACCTTCCTAGTTGTTATTATGAGATATTAATTCCCTTTATCCAATTAAATAGGTGCTCATTTCAAAAATAATGCACACGATATTGATGAATCCATTTCAAACCTATCAACACACTCTCAGGTGGAATTTGTTTCAAAAGTAATGCACACTATCGAGTATCATAATTATTGCCGAACTTCCGCCAACTCCAATAATAATCGAGCTAAAGCTGAATAACAAGTGTGTGCAGTATTTATGAAATGAGATCAGCATGAAAGTGTGCAGTATTTATGAAATGAGATCACATGAAAGTGTGCAGTATTTATGAAATGAGATCCGAATGAAAGTGTGCAGTATTTTTGAAATGAGATTCACATGAAAGTGTGCAGTATTTTGAAATGAGATCACATGAAAGTGTGCAGTATTTTGAAATGAGATTCACATGAAAGTGTGCAGTATTTATGAAATGAGATTTGCAGCATGAGATTCACATGAAAGTGTGCAGTATTTTTGAAATGAGATCCACATGAAAGTGTGCAGTATATGAAATGAGATCCACATGAAAGTGTGCAGTATTTATGAAATGAGATCCACGAAAGTGTGCAATCAATATTTATTACAAGAACTACTCGTTATAGTGAGCAAAACCGACAGCAAGATGTCCGCCGAAAAATTTTTAGGGGTAACAGCAAAGCTAAATCTGAATAATAGGTAGTAGAAGAGTGAAACTCACAAAAGTCAAAACAACGTCAAGAAATGTGAAATCGCGCCTAAGAAAAACTCCAAACTCATTATTATTTTTCTATTTGGAATGTTCCAAATTTCGCCCACGTAATTTTAATTTTACCCTCCTACCCTACCACCACCACCACCACCACCACTACCCCGGGGAGGAGGAGGCGGTTGAGTCAATGAAGAAAATTTTTATTCTCAACTTTGCCTATAATTTGGAAAATTAAACGTTTCCTTAACCCGAATGAGCTTTTCGCCTGCTAGCACGACTCGCGTAAATCAAGGGAGAAACTTATTTAGGATTCTCAACATGAGAACGTCATTTTTGGAATTTTCGCAAAAAGGGAAGCGGCGCCATTTTTCCAAACATCGACAGCGTTTAAAATAAAAATTTTGGCGTTTTGGATTTGTTTACAAACAATGGAGGACACGACGAGAAATTGGTTAGTTTCACTCTTCTGCGGTTTAATATTCGGCTTAGCTTGGTGGATGATGATCGACATAGTCGCTCTCTACCCGGAAGTAAGTTCATACAGACACGGACTCCTCTACCTGCCCATCATTTTCAGCACGATTTCCTTCTTCCTAAACAACGTCATACCCAACTCGAGTCTAATGGATAATTTCGTCGTGACGAGAGCCATCGTCTGTCACCGGATTTTCTTCTTCATCGCCATGGTTTTAGGATTTTCGGGAATGCTGTCGGCCATCATTCTTTCGACCACGAATGACGCTCCCTCTAAACTTCCGATATATGCCATAGTGGGGATTCCCATCGTCAATATTTTGATATTACTATCGAGTGCCATGTTTAAATTTGCTGTCGTCGATGATAGTGATGATATCTTTATCTGAATGGTTTTTGCTGAAACGAACAAAACTTCTAAGAATGGTTGTTAAGTTAAGCATTCACTTTATCTGGATGGTGGAAATGGGTTAAGCAAACACAAACTCAGTCAATACAACCTATCTGGAGATTTCATGGAAAGCTAAATCCACAATAGATAATCTAATACCTGGGACCAGATTCATAAAGAAATAGATAAACCCATCCCCCAACAACATGACTTGATGATGGATGTAAGATTAAACAATCAGGTGAGACATTTCAATTGTGAGAACATCAAATAAATTTATCTGAATAGGTAGAGACTAGATAAACACATTTTGTAACCTAATGAAATCAATTTCAAGTGAGAGACTTCCACAAGAACCCTTTCAGATAAATTCAACAACCTAAAACTAAAGACACCAGAAGACAATATATAATACAATCAATTTATCTACATCCAGAAACCTGGTTGAGACTTCTTGTTGATCATGCAAACTTTGTCACAACATGAACCTAAAGTCAAGATTCACAACATAAAAATAGATATTATCTGAAAAATTGAAACTTGACTCCTTAAGAAACCAGATAAACCCACCTTTTGAAGAAGATGACTTGATTGAATCTCGTTCCAAGAATCCAAACCTAAAGAATTCACTTGAGACATGCACGATTAAGAATTCAAATAGATTTTATCTAAAACCTGGAAATGATAATGAATTTATCAAGAGTTCAGATAAAACCCACCTTTTAGAGAAAATGATTTGACTGAATCCAATTTCAAGGATACAAACCTACTCAGTGTGATTACAATATAAAATTGATTTCACTTGGAAGCTCTAACCTGAGATAGATAATCCATTAAATTTTATGACATCAGATAAATCCACCTTCTGAAGATGATTTGACTGAAGCCCAACCCCCAACAAACTAAAGAATCAAGTCGAAGTTGTTTTGAAAATGTCTGGAACTTAGAGCCTGACATCAGTAACGAGACAACCCAACATTTGGCAGAAGATGAGTTCATCAAACCCAATTTCAAGAATCTAAGATAAGAGTCAGACAAGCTGTACAACGACAATACAAAATCAATTTACCTACTTGAGACCTATCACAGACAACAGTTTTTAAGCAACAGATAAACCCACTCCACAGCTTGATTGAGTAACAGTTCAACAATTAAAAACCAAATAATCAACCCGACAGAAACTGACCCAACTGAATCACATTCCAAAAGTCTAAAAGCTAAATCAGAAAGTTTTAAAAGGAAAAGGTGGCAAGTGACAGAGAGGACAAAAACCAATCTAAAATGAAAAGTATAACAAAAGAGAAGAAAGAAAAAAAGAGGGAAAAGTAGAAAGAATGAAGATTGGAGATAAGAAGTCAGAGAGAGAGAGAGGACAACAAAAAAACACATCAGAGAAATAAACTTTGAGTTTATCCTTTCCATCCACCAAAGTCTTAAACTAGATTACGTTAGAATAGAATTTACGAATCACCATTAAGGTCGCCTCCCGAAAAGCTTTTCCCAACAGGAAAAAAAAAGGAGGAAAAGAAAAAGTCAATTCAAATGAAGACAAAGAAAATCAGTAAAAAAGAAGAATCCTCGAGGGAATTGTTTTCTAAAGAAACAGTCGAATCCAGATCACGGAAGAGAAAGCAAGGTAAGTTTTCTAATTAAATTCCTATCATTTATTAATCGTCAAAAACTAACAGAAAAAAGAAAAAGACTTTCGACTTTATCATTCAAGTAGGATTCATCTTAAACCGTTTTTAAATATTCCTCCTCTTTCTCTCTAATTCCAGGAATCTTATTAAAGAAAATTATTAATTAATAATGTTTTACCTTATTTACGTTAATCCAATTAAAAAAGATTACGTTTTTAAGAGATAACATTTAATTATGTAGTCAAAAACGAGGATACCTAAACACCTGACTGGTTTTGTGTTTTGTCGTGGAAGGAGAACATGGCGAAGGCGTCATTTCCGGAAAACCGTTACAAAAGTTAAGCCATTCCATTCGCTGGATTAAAATTTAAACGAAGTTTTGCGAATGAGGTAGGTTTTGAGTGAACGAATTTGGTGTTTTGTGTTATTACTTGATACGGTTAATTTGGACATTGTTTAGTTAATCTGCACATTAACTGATCAAATGCGAAATCGATATTTTTAAAGATTTGATTTAGTAGAAGCGTTTTTTAACAAATTAATTAGGATTAAGTGTATACTCTTGAGTTTGTCTTTGCTAAAAACTAAATCTTAGTTTAACTAAAGGTACATTTATAAACTTTTGTATCATATTTATGTGAAGATAATGTTTAGTTAGTGAATAATGCTCCTGTACTAAAGATTTTGTGGAAGAACTACAATCAAGGACTAAAAGAGCTCCACTTTGCTAACCTTTGACTTAACGGTTTCCAAATCGTTAAAAGTTCAAAATTTTACTTAAATAAAATTATGCTATGTTGTTATGTAACATTATGTTAATTATTTTGTAATAATAACTTAAAACCCTGGTACTCAAATCTCTATTGATTGGGCCAGTGGAAACTGAGTGAAAATTTGTGAAAGCTCGATGGCTCATTGTTAAGTCTGAACTATAGTGCCACTACGAAAATGTTGGGGCCTGTGCTCAGAAACTGCTGACATTGCTTGCTTCAACATGTCTTTATGAGGCAATATACAGAAAATACAGAAACAGACTGACAGATGATACTCTGAAGGTGGACTGTACACGTCCAAAGCCAGACCTGTAAAAGCTTATTTTTGGCCCAGTCACAATGGAAATTTGGCCCTTGAGTACCAAGGATTTAAGACATCTGATTCCATCAGCTTGATTCTTCGACTACCAAAGAACAAACCACACGACCACTACTTTACACGTTTAGAAATGTGCCTTCTGCAGAAGAAATTTTGACTTCACTCAAACATCTCACAAGGTAATGTGTAGATAATCTACAACATCCCTTTGAAATGAATTTATAACAAGAGAGTGTACAACAGCCAAGGCTCTATTTCATAAGTATTGCACAGCTGGAACAAACTCATCAATTATACACCCACTTGTTAGAAACTCAGAAGTGTAATATGCACATTATCTACTGACAGTTTACAAAAATATTGCCTCTGACGCGATAAAAACCTTATTTCGACTTTAACAAGCCCCTAGTAGATAATTTGCAGATTATCTATTAGAGAAATTAAACAATTTATCCAGACCTTAACGGTACGTACTTACAAACTAACAAAAATTCATTTTTATAAATATATATTTATAATATTTACACGAACGAACTGTACTGGTTGATTTAAAGGGGTTTCTAAGGCAGTTCAAAATCGAAGCAATTATCATAATTTATGCTTCGAAACTTGGTAAATCTCGTTCACAACTTTCTCAGCCAAAACTGGTTCAAATTCGTTTAAGTAAAACTGTCTTCAAGACCTAACTTGTGACCAATCACAAACACTTGACTGGAATAACATTATAAAAATCATTTCATTTAAGTTTTTCTCTTTTTCGACATGATTTTCGTCGGTTTTTCGAACACTTGTTTCATTCCAGCTGCTTGATTATTGTAGAATTTCAAATTTTGTGCTGTATCCGCGGTCCAGGGAGAATCCAACTGTGTCGTGTCCTGATCTACTAAGTGAGTGTATTTTGTACGACCGCTGCGACCAAAGTTCTTAACCTGAAAGGACAAAACCAAAATATGAGTACGACGCCATTTTTTCACCTACTCCATGAACTGACCTACTTATCTGGTCAGTTAAATGGGATAGAAGAGACTGTTAAATAAGGAGATGGAAAGGAGTAGATAAATAAAAATCAAAATAAATAAAACAGAGATATGCAAGAAAGTAAGCTGATAAAATTAACTACCTCAAAAATAAGTAGATAAAGTAAGACAGGAAAATTAATAATTAATTAAGTAAATAGAATAAAATAAACAAATAAATAAGTAGATGAAAAATATGAGACAATTAAATTAGTTAATATTGTAATTAGTAAGTAGATAGAGGCACAAAAAAATTAATTAAGTAAGCAAATAAAACATAATAAACCAATAAATAGGTAGATAAATTTGAATAGAGAAATTAGTTATAGAAGAAAATAAAACTGGTCAATAATTATGTAGATAAAACAACATAAGCAAAAAATAAGGAAGAAAAAAAACAAATTTTTATATAAATAAGTAGATAAAATAATATAGAAATATAAATAATGAATAAAATATACAAATAAATAGTTAATAATTAGTAAGAGATAATTAATAAATAAGATGCACAAAAAAATAACTAAATAAGCAAATAAAACATAAACCAATAAATAGGTAGATAAATTTGAACAGAGAAATTAGTTATAGGAACAAAAATAAAATGGATTAATAAGTAAGTAGATAAAAAACACATAAAAATAAAAGAAAAAAAAAATTTCATATAAATAAGTAGATAAATAATACATAAATAATTTAAACAAATAAAAATAAACAAATCAATAGGTAGATATGAAACATAAATTGTATCAATTAGTAAGTAGATAATATAAGAGTAAATTAATTATAAGCCAAAAATAACCAATAAATTAGATAAATTTTAGAAAAATAAGTGATGGAACAAAAGATAATGTAAGTGATAAAATAACATATAAAAATAAGGAAGTTATTTAAAAGTAGATAAAATAGAAAAGATAAAGGAGTTAGTGAGTGAAATAAAATGAATCAATAAGTAAGTAGATGAAATTGACATGAGTAATTTATAGAGTAGATAAAAGGGCACAGTGGAAGCCCTCATAGCGAGAAATTCGCATAACGAGCGACATAAACTGCAAAAAGGTCTTTCTCACACTTCTGGCAAACATTTATATGGGGAATCCCCCGACAGGTAGAGAAAAACTCTGAACTCCGGATCAGGGCAGATTCAAACTTGAATCTTCCTCTGCCTGTCTTATTTTCTTCACTACCACCCAAAATTCTTTCATTTTCATGTTCCTCAACTTCTTAGCCATTCCTTTCTTTTCTCTTTCTTCCCAAACCACGCCTTCCATCTCGAATTCTGTTCAAACTTTTCGAATTGGAACACAGTTTATAATACGAGGAATCAATTCTCAAAGCAACAATTTTGTGAAATTAGAGAAATGCTGAAAGCAAAGCGGAAGCTGTTGCTTCGTACATTGAGGACCATCACCATAAGGCAATAGCATCGCTCCACGAAATTCTTCGGTCTCATATTTTTATCAAATTTTGGAGATTCAGCAAACACAAATGACCCTATCCTGCATTGTATTAAAAATAAATCATGTACATAACTAAGAAAACATTATTAATCTCATATCTGACAACAATTTTTATGTATTTCCTTGTTCAATAAATGCTGAACATAAATTTTGTTCGGGGCTTTTGGTTCAGCCTGGAACGGATCTCATTTAAAATTTATTTCTATGGAAAAAATTGTTTCGCATTACGAGTAAAACTCCGGAACGAATTTAACTCGTTATGAGAGCCTCCACTGTAAAAAATTAGGTAAACAGAACAAAACCTACAAATAAATAACTAAATGAAATAGATTAGATAAATAAGTTAGTAAATATTTAATAAGTAGAGAATCAATAAATAAGGTAGACCAGGGGTGGCGAACCTATGGCACGCGTGCCACAATGGCGTGCCATTTTGATGGCACGGACATCAAAAAAGGTTCGCCATCCCTGAGGTAGACAATAATTAACTAAATAAGTAGATAAATTGAACAAACAAAAACATTAATGAATCAAAAAGTAAGCAGATAAAATAAGATAGATAATAAATAAGCAATAGATATGTTTTATTTGTTTATTTTTTGTCTATCTTAGTTACTAAATAGATAAAATAAAAGAGGTAGAAAACAATTTCTGCCACTCACCTGCATGACTTTGGGTAGAATAGTCTTATCGAAGTGATCTTCCAATGTGGCTGAGGAGAAATCTCTTTTGAAGACCTCATCATCTTGATCCTGAAACAAAACACTTCCGTTTCAGTATATCCAATCGAAAACATAAACCCAACGACATGCAACAATAACTCATCCAAACTTCAATCGAGTGATTCTTTTCATAAGTATTGCACACTTAAATGAATTTTACATTCCATAAATAAATTCCATAAAATTTATTCCAAAAATAAACTGGGAAACGGATTGAACAATACTTTTGAAATGAATTTCATGACTAACGCGTGCATTATTTTTGAAAGAAGGTGTTTGTGAGAGTTTACACTAATTTTGGATGAGAATTGAAGAATGTTATGTCACATTCTTTTTATTTTTAAAAAATTGTTCTTAATTATCCTTCAATTAGATTCTTGGTTTAGTTTTAGAGGCTGTGCCTTGAATTCAGACCGATGTCTAAGTCCCAGAAACGGAGTAGGGGTGTTAAATTCAATCAGTTAATACAAACTGAGAACTCCATTTTACTAAGAATGAAGAGATTGAAAGAGAGAAAGAAAAAGAAAGGAAAAATGAGAGCGAAAGAGAGGAAAGAAACTGAGAGACAATGAAATTGAGAGAGAAAAAGAAAAAATTGAGTGAGAGTGAAAGAGGAAAAATTAGAGAGGAGACAGAGAAAGAATGAAAAATTGAGGGAGAGAAAAGAAAGGAAAAAATTAAAAGAGAAGAGAGAGAAGGAAAACAACTAGATCTCCCGAATATAGTGGCAAAAATAATAGAAGACCCGACAGCTGGACAGCGTTCTCTGATTTCTGCAAGGAAGTCACGAAGAGAAAAGAATACGTCGAGCGAGAGCGTCAAGGCCAACCTCGCAAGAAACCAGGCCGACAGTAAAACAGCGGAGGATACTTCAACCGAAGACAGTAATGCCACAAGGCGGGTCTCTAGACTTCCTCAATGCCCCAAGATGCAGCGGTTAGGGGGTTTAGTCGATAAACCTCAAGAAGGGGAAGTCTGACACCTAGATGTACGAAAGTCATCAG
>JADMLL010000010.1:4944941-5117764 GCA_016920875.1 Columbicola columbae
AGAAAAGAAACTGAGAGCGAGAGAGAGAGACTCTTACCAGATAAAAGGCACCACGATGATAGTATTTCTGAAGGAATTTGTATTTCCCTTTGGTCGATTTGTTCGTTATAATCTTTGGATTGTTCCTTAATTCTATTCTTCTCTCCTCTTCCGTCATGTTTCGAATACGTTCTAATTCCAATCTCTCCTTTTCCAGCCTGCAACAAAACAAGCAACAATTATTCACTAATACCAGTAACACTACAACCATTTTCCACACGAAACATCTCAAAATGATTGATACTAACGCTTCTCTTTCTTCCCTGTCTCGTTTTATTCGTTTTAATTCTCTCAGTTTCCACGCTTCATACTCGACTTCATCATTCTCGTCGTCGGTGTTCACATCTCCTAAAGAAGGCTCATCTCCTGGTTTCACGCTCGCTTCCTTTCGAATGTCTTCCTCTATCATCTGAAAGTAAAGTATAGAAACCAACTTTTAGTGCGACTTATACTTGTTATAAAATCTAATATCATGTAAGCAAACCCTCATCAAAAAGCCATTTCATAAATATTGCACACGGACATGAGCATTTCATTTCATAAATATTGCACACTGTGAGCATGAATTCATTTCATATTGCACATATGATTTCATTTCATAAATATTGCACACAGAGAGCATGAATTCATTTCAAGAATGAATCATTTCATAAATATTGCACACTGTGAGCATGAATTCATTTCATAAATATTGCACACTGTTAGCATGAATTCATTTCATAAATACTGCACACAGAGGGCATGAACTCATTTCATAAATACTGCACACTGTGAGCATGAATCATTTCATAAATATTGCACACAATATTTCCCTCACAGTAGAATATTTACCAAATGAACTCTTCACGATACTGTGCATTATTTATGAAATAACTAACAACAATTCACAACACTTTAACAACTCTCACTTTTATGACAAACTCATCGTAAACTCTAAACAAAACTCCCAACATAGATTAGATTCATAATTAATGCACTCCGACAAAAATTTATTTCAAAAGTATTGCACACTAACATGAGGCTCTCTGTCTTTAAAAATTCATTTCTCAGCAATATCGAAAAGTATTCTAACCTTCAAAGTTTGTCTCCTTCTCTCTTCAGCCATCTTTTTACTTTCCAATTCAGCTTGTCGTTGTTTCTGGGCTTCCCTCTCTCTCTCCATAACTGTGATCCTGTCTTTCTTCCTTACGAAGACAGGTTTTAACCTAGGACCAGTTTCTTGTTCAGAATCTAAATAATAAAAAATATATTATATATTTTGATATAATAATTGGCTCCCTAATTTGCCTTGGGGACATTAAGAGCTTAGATTTCTACACTTACATTGCCATATTAACATTTTTTGTGAAGTGAGTAAGCAAAAACAAATGTTCTACTCCTTTCACATATTTCAAAGTCATTTCTACTTCTTTGACATATCTCTAAGTATACAAATACATATCTTGAGAGAAGCCAAAAGGAAAAGAGAAAAAGCTACGGGAACAGCATAAGATTTCTCTTCCATTGTTTTTGCTTTTGTTTCCGATTTCATGTTCTGTCTTGTAATGTTCCCATCATGTATTCGATTTGGTCATTAATCTTATTCAATCACAAATATCACTACTCTTACTATTAAATAGTGTTAAGACAATTATACAGGATAGAGATATCATGTACTGTTGTTGTTATTGTCATTTTGAAAGGCCTGAGAAGGTCAATATTATATTACATAAATCCATGAATGAAATAAATGTGTAAATAAATTTGATAAAATAAATTGTGAGCAAATAAATAGATTAAAATATTTAAAAGGATATATCATAGAATTATGAATAATAAAAATTGGTAACATAATTGTTTAAATGTATTACAAAAAGATACATCAACAGGTTTGAATGGAGTCTCACTATCCAGTATAAAGTATCTTATACTTAAAATCAATTTTGTATCGAATAAATTCAATTAACTCACTTTGAACAGATGAGTTTGGCTGTTTCAGTTGTCATTAAATAGTGATTGTCTTTTTGGCTTATGTGATAAAACCAAAGATGATGATGTAATATACAACTTTCGTTTATTGAACAAATCAGCAAATAATGATAAAAACAACCTCTTATTTCCTACCGATTGTAAAACACAACCCCATAAACACCTGTAGTGGTTAACCTAATTAAAAATGTGCTAATTGGTTCTTTTACAGCAGTGATTCCAAAGTTGTCTATATCAACCCCCAGGGGTCTATGACAACTTGCAAGCAGTCTACAACCACAAAAATAAGCTTAGGAGTTCATGAAATGAAAATGGGGGTCTTAAAATACATTGATAGTACCTATTTACTTACATTATACTGTCTTATAATATAAAGACATATTATTTATAAAAGTACCTATGAAGTAAAACATTTACTTGACTACAGAGAGAAATTTACAAAAATCAATATCAGGTAAGTAAGGGGTTGACCCAAAACCCAAAAACACAACACAAAAACATTTGGGAACCTCTGTTTTACACCATAAATCCTAGAATCCTAAATCGTCTACTGTTCGAACATCTACCACCAGTTGTATATCCTTTGAAAAGGGTGGGAAATGACACCAAACTAATAAAAAATGGTTATATACATTCCAGGCTTGTTTGTGTTAGGTAAAAAACTTAGTTCGAGTTCTCTAAATATGATGAATAAGCAACAACTGATGATACATATGACTCATATAGCAATTCTTATGCACTAAGAAGTAATACATGTAACAAAATATACCTGTGTATTCCTCAAACTCTGATGACTCTTCTTCGCTCTCTGCAGATGTCTTGTTTTCTTCTTCCTTGTCTAAAACTTCCAATTCCTGAAAGTAAAAACAAATTACACAAACACCTTAAAACAAACAAAACAATTTAAATTGAAAGGTTTATCATAAATGGATTCTTACTTCTGTTTCTTTTTTACTCAACAATTTCTGCTTAAGCATATGACGTCTTCTCTCAATTTCCTCATCACTGAGATCTCCTTCATCACTGCTTTCATCATCTCGTTTTTCTTTTTCTGATTCTGCCTCTTCAACAACTTCTGGTTCATGAATGTGTCTGACAAAAAAAGTATTATTAAAAGTTAGAAATTATAGGAAACATAATGAGATTAAATCAAGAAGAAAAATTACCTGTGTCTCTCTAAGCGTATTTCTGTATCACTCTCATCACTTGACACCCTATTTTTGGTTTTTCCCAGTCTTCTTAATCGAGGATCTTTCTCCACATTGACTGCAACATCAGGAATTTCCTCTGGTTTTGGTGATCTTGATTGAGCTCTTTTATTAGGTCTCTGATGTTGTTGTTGATCTGCGAATCCTTCCGATTCTGAGTCTTCGTCGCTACTTGAAGCAGGAGCATAATCAGGTCGCTTTCCAGACACATATCTGTGTACTTTTACCTTTTGCATAGACACCTCACCTGAAAGTGATGAAATTATAATTCAGCATGTCTCTAACCATCTAAAATGTCTAATATTTTCCACAATAACCAAACAAACGAACGATAATTTTAATTTATAAAAAGAAAACCTAACCTACCCTTGTCATTCCTTACAGGAATAGCTCCTGCTGTACTCTGAATTCCGAACACTGCGGGTATTAAACCACTCATTTTTTTTAATATTAGAAAGTTCTACCCGACCTACAAAAACTATTAACTAATTCTATTAAAATTTTATTTCCTAAAACTACCAAAAAACCTCAATCAACATAATAAAAACGAAAAACAACGTTTAGAACTCATAGCGTAAATAACAACACAGAGAACCATATTAGAAAAGATGGCGGAAACAAAGCCTCCGCTATCCAACAACAAAAACCGTTAATTGGCAGCACTGATAACCATAAAGGAGTCAGCGCCAATGTTTCACACATCCACAACACCACGTTTGAAACTATTTATTTAGGATTTCAGGCAGATTTCGCTTCAGGTAGGTCAGTGAACCTAATAAATACTAGTGATACTACCAAAAACCTTTAAACTGATTGAAAGACACCCTAAACAGGACCGGGAACGTCATGTCAACATTTACCAGGTAGGATTTGGAAAAAATAATTGAAAACAATAAAAAATTTATTCACAACGAATGGCAAACCCTGAACACCTAACCAACAACATTCAACAACTTTAATAATTTATAACAACAATAAAACTAACTCAGTCTCCGCTTTTGGCGTGAAAATAAAAATAAAAACAAATTCAACTTCACACCATTTAAATTGACTATCAAATCCAAATACTTGATTGGACCTCATATCCTCTCCGACAAAACCTTTTAACAATCCTGATCAAAGACTAAACAAAATTTTTAACCCCTAAATTAAGAGAAAAATTAAATTTAACAGACCATAAATAAAACAACCTCTTACAAATCCATATTAACATGACAAACTAAAAACCTAATCATTCACAGGCCCAAAAGCATGGCCAAAAAATTAGGCCTTATAACAGTATATAAAATATAGATAAAAATAAAATTATCAATCCAACATCAGTCTATTATTTTAAGAAAGAACAATTAAGAACCTGAGGTAACTGATTCAATGGTAACTGGTAGCTGAGGTTGATGATTTAAAGCTAACTTCCAAATTCTTCATACTGATGGTAGTGGAGGAAGTATTTGTACCTGAAAAATATTTAGAAAAATAAATAAACTGAAGCTTACCCATCTTCCTAGCAGTTTATAATTATACTACAGGGTGTTTCAAAATCTAAACTTATTTAACTGAATACTCATTCTGTATACGTTTTCTATCAATAATGTCGTTAATCCCTCAGCATGTTACAGTCTTCTAGAACATGTCACAAAACCATTTATGCCATAAATATAGGTTTCAGTTTATGACAGCAAAACGTATAACATAAACAACCCCTAAATATTACCAACTGGGAGGTTCAAAGGTTTTGATGGTAACAGAATTCCTAGAAACCAATAAACCCTTGGTACTCAAGCTTTTTCTTTCCGGGCCAAATTTTCATTGCAAACATTGCGACTGGGCCACACCAAAAAAAAATTAAAAGTCCGGCTTTCGACGCATACAGTCCACCCTCAGGGCATTATCTGTATGTAAATCTGTCAGTCTGTTTCTGTATATTGCCTCACAAAAATATGTTAAGCAAACAATGTCAGCAGTTTCTGATTGCAGGCCCGAACATACTCGTACTGGTTAGCAATCGACCTTTCACAAATCTTCACTCAATCAGTGGGCCACTGGACCACTCAGTAGAGCTTGGTGGGCCGCAGTTTGAGTACCCAGGCTATTAACCAACAAGACAACAAGTGTGGGAAACAGAACCAAATAATTGTCAAGTGTTTTCTGTAAACACCACTCTTTCCAGGGACACATACAATT
Source organism: Columbicola columbae (assembly GCA_016920875.1). Lineage (NCBI taxonomy): Eukaryota > Metazoa > Arthropoda > Insecta > Psocodea > Philopteridae > Columbicola > Columbicola columbae. The sequence continues at coordinate 4,950,338 of JADMLL010000010.1, forward strand.
AAATCAGGGATCAGCACTTTTCATACGCAAATATTATTTCCTTTATATTATCTATTATTAAAGTGCAAGTTAGATTTGCAAGTAAATATAATATAAATAATTTAAATTGTTTAATTGTAATAACAATAATAACTTAATTGTTTTAATTTTTTGCTTCAATAATAGATTATCTAATTATCTAATAATGCCACATATATCATCCAACTTGTTGTGAAAAACACTACTTATGTATGAACGAATAGATATTTTTACTTATAGATAATTTATTTATGTGAGTACTATTTATTTTTGGCAAGCAAACATCTTGTGGCTCTTTAAAAACTTGCCGACTCGTGTATTGGGCCACACTCAATATCAGAAGGTCATGTTGAGTGTAGTTACAAACACCCACATGGTGTCTTGGTGGTGATATCGTGGTAAGTTTTTATATTAAATAGCGTATTTATTATATTTATGTATTTATGTGATCTCTATACATAGGTAGCATTGGTAGGGCATTTAACGGTTGATGATGGCTTTACTTACTTCGTTTCTACTTCCAACAGGGGGGATGTCCGTTTTAGGACAATCAACGAAACCCGTCGCTATGAGAAAGACGACTTCCCGCCTTTCAGCAATAATCTAAAACAAAAAAAAGTTTTTAGATTTGAATCATCATCAAACTGGCAACCTAGATGACGCACAACTTTTATCTAAATATCCTCATCGACCCATTTCTAAGAAAATTTGGGAATTTTACCTTCCACCTCCCACAACCACCACTACCCATGATTGTCCTTTGACGATCCCTTATTGCTACTTGGTTCAATTCACAACCCTCTCGATAAACTTATTTGATTCCATCCTTCTCTCCACCTTCTCTTTCCCATCCCTTATGTCTCCTTCAACTTTTCCTCAATTTATTTACCATATTAATTACCTAATTAACTACTAAATCAAACTCCTCTCAAATTATACTCAAGGGCAACGCACTTAACTCACCGCCACCATCATTCCCCAAATGGATTCCCACCACCTCTCATTGCCCTTCCTTCTGCTCCAATCTTTTCTTCATTTGCCCCCTTTTGCAACCCTTATTTCATTACTTCAAAGCTTCTTTTGATAAGCTATACAGTCTGAGAGGGAGAGAAACGCTCAAAGCTCCTCAAAATTTGTTCAAAAATCCATTTCAAGCTTATACCTCCCCCTCTCCCCCTCAGGACTCCTCTTCCTTAAAGCCAATAAATAGATACATAAATAAGACTACTCACCTCATGACCAATAACGATTTTGACTATTTTTTATCCTATACCCCGGATCCGGATAAGCTCCCCCTAAAAAAATATAAAAATTTTAGGTATCGAAAAGGAAAACCTTTTTTTAATAAATAAAAATTTCGCTTATTAATAAATAAATAAATAAAACGAGATTCTTGCTTCTTTTAATAACCATTATTCTATCCTCTTGTTCCATATTAACGACCAATTTTTACATCCAATTTCATTTATACTATCAATAATATCTTCGTCAATTTATTTAAGTCATCATTAGAACCGTTAGAAATTGATGTCGAATAAGCTTCATTAACAAGCAATTTCATTCAGGGGTTTCCAAATTTTCCACAGCCTAAGTATCACTAGTTCACAAAGTCCCCCAAGAATGAAGTCAAGCTGACTACCTACTGTTGATGATATCTACAACGAAACTATTCCAAGACTGCAAACCAAATTCTCACTGAAAGATTAACATTTAACGGACGAATCGAATCTGTTGTCTCTCCTCTACAGCAGAGACGAGCAAAATTTATTTTATCGACTTTCTTCCACCGATATATTGTTATCAAATTAATTATAATAATATGGTAGTATATACTAAACCGATACAATTTTTTGTGACTAGTTACTACTTGCAATACGAACGACCCGTTTGTTTGGTGCTTGTTTCTGTTTGCTTCTGTCACACAATCAGTGAAACTGGTCAGCTGTCAACTAGCAATTTCTGTGTTTCTAGAAAGGCGTCAGAATAATATTACTGTCAGGAAGGAAATATTTGTTTTTGTAATTGAAAATTTAGTTTTCCAACAAATTTGTGTGGTCCGTCGAAAAATTTTAAATTTAAATCGGCCTGTTGATAAAAATGCTGCCCGCCCCTGCTGTATAGTATATAACTGATACACTTAATTAGATATAATATTGTTTTTATTGATTTTATTCGCAATAAATTTGAGGTCTTCCTTCCAAGAAAAACGATTTTGAAGTGCTGTCGTCAGCTTATTAAATAGGAAAACCATTTTGGCTGATTGATCGTGCTCGCGGGCCGTAGTTTGGAAACCCCTGATTAAAAAATCACCTCGAATCTTTTTATACTTTTCATTCTAATTTCAAAATTTAGTTGTTTTCTTCATATATATCCTTTTAAATCATGTTCAAAAGTTTTCAGAATTCAAAACCTCTTTCAAAAAAAAAGGCGGGAAAAACCCCAACTTCCGGTTGGACGACCCTCCTCCCATCCCCAAGCTCAGATTATCAAACCTGATCTCTAACTACGCCACTGTTATTGATTGACATGAAATTAGTATAACTCTCCTGTTGAAATGTTTGTATGAAGAAAAGTATTAACACTATGACGTCATTGACACTGTGGGGTCATGAAAACAGTATCCGTTGACAGCCGGTGACCCAACTGTGGTGCCATGAAATGTTTCACAAACACTATTGTCTGAGTGCGGGTGACGTCACATTCGGAAATTATTGCGCATGCGTCGCTGGCGATCTTATACTTATTTATACAATTACCACTGAAGTTCATATGTTGTGAATTTAAAATATTGGTGTTCAGGCAGCATGAGAGTCAGTTCCACCGGCACCGACACGAAAAAATTTACATCAGACCTCCGGACGTCATAGTGTTAAGTGTCTTTTTCGAACGCCATTTTGAATATCGATCACTTCTTAAATGAAGTAGCTTCCGGACAATTATTCTAAAAACGGCTGAGTAACAAAGCCCGCAAAAACTGACAGGAGATTAGAACATTTCACAATAGAAAATAAAACGGAAATGACCCACCGAAAACAATTCCAAAAACTTTTGAATATCTCAACTCAATAAGTTGAGTAACCAAATCACTAATAAATAAATAAATAAATAATTCCCTTACATACATAAGTACACATATAATGTCCCGTCATAACTTCATGAATCTAAGAAAACAGACGCGAACGCTTTCAAGATAAACATTTCAATATATACTCAAATTTATTATACTTTATCCTTATATAAACATAACTTCTCACGTCTTCATCATCATCATCATCGATACGTCATAGCAAACCCGTGAAGTGTACGGTGGTACAAATTAAGATAGAGCAGAGCCTTGGATCACATCAGACGAACACATCACCTCCAGCAAAACAGCCATCGGATGCTGACACAACTTATTGAATTTCTTGACCGGATATTGAGTATCTCACGACTGAGAGAGAGCGATAGTATATACGTCCTTCGAGAAACTACATAAGTCAATCAAACTCACCGATTTCCATAACCGGAAACACTATCAACACTTATTTTCTTTATTTAAATCGAGCCCAGGTTATACAGAGTAATTATACCAACCCTCCCCTCCTCAAAGAATGTATACTTTAAAATATATAAAAATCATTTTTCTATTGATCAATAATAATATATATACAGTATAAATAAATAAATAAATAAATATCTCTTGGCGTATTTGTCTTCTCAATAATATCAATTTCCGTCAGGATGACGGCAACACACAAATCAAATTTTTTGCAAATCCCTTTAAATAGTGTGCAATATTTATGAAATCAAACCTCCTCAAAATATCCACAGAGAAGTGTACGGTTTATGAAAATAATTTTCCACAAAAAGTGTGCATCACTTATGAAATTAGTTTCGTTCAAAAATATGCGAGATTCATTGATTTTGGAGAAAAGTGTGCATTACTTTTGAAATAAGCCATTCAACACTGTGCAATACTTTTGAAATAAGCTATTCAACACCGTTTGCATTATTCATGTCAAACAAAATTCAAATTCTCGAAGCTCGATTTGAAACGAGTCCTTGATAAGGTTTATTAAAAATTTTTGAAATCGATCAAATCGTTGAAACCGGAAACGTTTCCAAAATCCGAATTTCAGCATTTCCTCCCCAACCCCCCACTTCCTCCTAATTCCTTTCACCCCAAAAACCTGGGCTCGTGCATCTAATACAAATCACAAACCACGCGAAAGGCAAAAAAAAATTTTTTTTCTACTCGATAGTCGATTAATAATTTTCCGGAAAACTTAACTCCGCGGAAATCATACGAACCGGATATACTGAGTATGTGACAACAGTTGTCTTCATATAAATACATAAAACTAAAATGAAATTGTAAATAAAACGCATCAATAAATCATTTCGTCGGCAATTATGAACTCCATCGATAATATTATTAATTAATAATTAATTAATTCGTATCATTTTAAACCCACTGCGAACACTTTCTGAAAGTCTAAATTAATTAATGAAAATAAATAAATAAATAAATAAACACATAAAAACCAAATTAAATAAATAAATAGTAACACATATATATATTTGAGAGCTAATCTTACCTGGGAAATTATTTATTAATAAATACATAAATAAGGCCAAGTCGACTTGTCTTTTTTAAATACTTGATGACAAACTTTTTCCTTCCTTTTCTCCCTGTAGACACTGTTGTTATGTGTGCTGTTTCCACTGTGTTTCGTTTTCGAATTTTTGTTTTCTAAAATTTTTAGCTTTTAAGTACAAAGCTCAACATGTGAGTGATGTAAACGCACTCATGTTGAATGGTTGCAAGTGAAAAATAAATTTTTCATCCCCCAGTGATACACGATAGGGGGTAGATACGACTGTTGGGGGTATGTCTGAAGGTTGATACTTTAAGGAAGCAGGTTTGAGGATGAGTAAACGGAAACGATCCGGCAGGCTGTTGAAGTACGGCTACTTTAGAGAGGCTACAAACTGGATATGTCGAACCTTCCCCAAATTTTCAAATTAATCAGAGGACAAAAAAGGATGGAAGTAGTGTAGCACAAGAACAACCGGTCGTCAGTTCTCACAAACAAAAGATTTGGGGGGGGATTTCGTGAACTACAAGGACGTGGAATAAGAAACAAAATTTTCACGATGAACGACACAATACACTGCTATCAAACGCAAGCTAAAAGAAAAATAAATAAATAAATAAATAAATCTATCAACTCATACTTTGACTGAGAAGGTTCGATCCCAACAAAACCGGATGTCTATTCCTCCGACTAAATTTTCTCAACCGCGAGGTGCGTTCATAAAAATCGCTGTCAAAATTTCCTGTCGACGACAAACTACTTCGACTAAGTGTAACAACATCCCTCTACTCACTAGCAACAGAGCCTACAACTTCCATCAAGAGTTAGATGGTACTCGAATACTGCCGAAGTTAAGATAGTGGTTCCCAACCAGAGCACTGATTCGCAACGTCAACTTAATAAGATTTCCCGCCAAAATTTAAAAATTAATAATTAAAATCTGAACAAGCAAAATCCATTGAAGAAGAGTATATACTCCACACAGAAGGATATATACTAAAAGAATTTGTAGAAATCATCACAGATCCAAATATTCCCTACCCCCAAAAAAATTTTTACTTATTAACTTTTTTACTACCATTTATTTATTTATTTTATTTGTTATCCGTTTAATTTATAATAATCAACCCCCACAGAGAGAAATTTAAGGGGTAGTTTTTGCTCCCTAAAATAATCCCAAATTATAAGTGTCTGTGACCCTGAAACAGGTTAGGAACCACCAAAGTAGGCCTATCAAATATTAATTATAATTTTTGTTTGTTATTAAGTTATTGATTTCAATATTTTATTTATTTATTGATTTTTCTTATTGTTGCCAATAATGGAGTTATTCATCCCTCCCAACAAAATGTTTTCTAAACCAGGCTCTATTGGCTATTGTATACCAATGAGGGAGAAGGCAAACCCATGTGATTCCCAAAGTGGTCTATATCGACCCCCAGGGGTCTACATCAGTCAAATAAAATTCAGGGAATGAAAATGGGTATCTCAACAATACGCTGATAGTACATATTTACTTACATTATACTATCTTATACTATAAAGACATATATATTATATATAAAAGTACCTAGAAGTTAAAAATTTACTTCACTACAGTACGAAATTAACAAAAATCAGGTAGAGACTCTACCCAAAACCCATGGCGATGGGTCTACCACACAAAAGAGTTTGGGAACCTCTGGTTTATAATATTCCACCACCCATTGTTTCAATCAGGTATGAAACCAGTCCAGTACCTCTAGAGCAAACCTAACTTTACCTGTTCCTTTCAAAAATAAAAGAAGGAAATGTTGAGAGTATTGCAAGAGAACCCAATCAATTTCCAATTCTTATACTCCACCACTAACACAAACCCCAAACTATTCAACCCCTCCGCCATTAAAAAATAAAACCGCCAACTTCCAATCAACCACGAATAGATAAAATCTCTCAAAAAGCTTATGAACGCACCAAAATAAATAAAAAAGGCAATCCAACGTTCCTCAAACGTTCCTCCAAACAAGTGTCTCGGGATTAATAATTCAATTAGAATCCTTATTAAATAAATAAATAAATTTGTTAAAATGTCATTAAATCTCTTTAATTATGTTACTCAATTAAACTTACAATTAAAAACCTAAACATTTCTTTTTATCTATATAATAAAAAAAAAGGAGAAAATTATCTTTAAGTCAATCAACTCATTTTCATTATATCCAATAGCAACTGGATAATTCAAATATTTCAAACGGGGAGGACGACAAGAAAAGAAAAAGAGGACAAAGAGCAACCACAAATTATCCTAGGATCTAAACATTAGAACTAATACACATAAGTTTTTAAAAAGTGATCAATGATTAAAAATACTTCTTTTAAACTCCCGCACTGAAAACAAGACGGAGACCGGACATTTAAAAACTCTAATTCACATCGAATAGTCAATATCAATTAGAAAAAAGAAAACAAAACGAAGACACGACACAATTCATTCCAATTAACTGTATTAACCATAGCTACCCATAGATAAACACTTTGTCTATACGATGTCATCGCGATTATATTTTTGTTCCTTCCTACAATTAGCAGTAAAACGCGAGTGTCTGGATGCGATAGGCTTTTTACAAATTTTTTTCTTCAACCCCCAACATCCCAAACTGGCGACGACTATTTCGACTAACAGGTCTTAAGATGACTCATTTTTGCATTTCGCTTTGATTCACTACAAATCTCCACCGCCATTTTACAAAATTTGCGATTTATGTCATAGTAGTACGCTAATGTGACCTTAAATGATGTTTATATAGTTTGAAAGTGACAAGACAGCAATTAAGACGTCACTGTTACCGGCCAAATTCAACTTCTTCGGGTGGTTGTCTTGTACCGTGAGTTCTGTAGGGGTGAGAAATCGGCACCCTTCAGCAAAACAAGGAGGACTACAATGAAGTCTCTTGAAGAAGTAATCCGAGAGATAACGATTTGGTGAAAAAAGGACAGAAAACAAGAACTAAACCAAAACAATGACCTACCACAACAGACCTAATCAAAGACAGAAGTTCAGAGTAAACCATAGTAAAAGGAAACCAAAACGATAACACAAACAAATACAATCTTGAACGCTTCAGGCAGTCATCATCGAGATCACTGTCACAACTCATACCGACAAACAATTCAAGCCTCGGATTACATAATCGCTTTGAACACGGCGAACGCCTTACCAGATTTCTTGTTAAAGTTCTACTTCCCCCGTCAGCCAATCCCGTCATCCAAAACCTGCCTATGAGATACTGCTAATGTATGGGTAGCTAACGTTTATAAAAAATTTTCTTAAAAGCCAACTTGTTTTCCTTTTCCGATTTTCCCGATTTTTATTGCACCACCGTGTGTGTCAAAATAAGTTTCTACCAACATACACATATAAAAAATTTGTCCGAGACGGTTATAGAAATGAAAAACTATCTTCTACAGATTTCTTTAGGTAGATTGCGTTCACTAGATCCTCCGATTTCGCAAAATAAAAACAAAAATTTCACTCTCAGTCCATCCACGAAGCCTATCGTTGCACCCATTGACTACCTCGAAATTACTTCCGGTTTGTCATTTCCATGAGTTTTAGTATTCTAATCCGAAAAATTTTGGCTATTTAAATATTGTGAATAATTAAACCCACAAAACTTGTGCGACATACACACCAACTTCAAAAACCGGAGGGAAGTCGGAAACTACTATTAAGTACAACCAAAACCGAAGACGCGCCAACTCGAGCACAAGATAAGCTTTGTGGAAAGACCAAAAATCAAAAAAGAAAAATATTCATCGGATATTCGAATGCGAACAAACAAAAACGCGACACTGAACATCGTTGTCCGACTTCATTATCAGGAACGCAGCTAATTATTTATATACTTCTTGTAAAAAGTAAAGAAAAGAAAAGAAAAGTCTCTCTTCCGGTTCGACTCAGGCCTTGTTTCTATCAAACATATTCGATTTCGATTCTCCTACTACGACGCTGTTTAGTACCGACGACGCTTGTTCGGAAAATCATCCATGGGGCCTAGCCCGCCTCTGCGGCCACCCCAACGGTTTCCGCCCATATGGTCATCTCTTCCAGCACCTCCTCTGCCCCCTCCGTGACGGTCGAACGAATCCAGGAATGCTTTCTGATCCTGTCCAATTAATAGTCACGTTTCAACAAAAAAATCAATTATCATCAAGTCTCACAACAATTCAATTATTATTAAATTAAAAGTGATGTCTGATCAGATTCTCTAAAAGAAAATCCGATCAAAAATTTTTCATTTATTTATTTATTACTGTGCTAACAACAAAACAACATTAGTTCATCTGGTAGATTATTTATTAATTAAAACCTGAAATTATTCAAAACCATAAAATGAAATCCTCACCGATTTACTGGAACCTAACACCCAGATCATTAAACGACTACAAACCAACCGTCATATTCATGTCATCGACCGCCATCATACTCATTCCATACGACCATATATATGATCATCATGCCCATTTCAACCGACATCCCATCACCACTCCAAACTCTTTCACATGTACCGAAATATATTCTAGTCTCATATATATTATACTATATAATAAGATGAACCTTCTCCACCTTCTTTTATAAACCATTACGCGGTAATTAACTTCATAAACGGCACTGTGTCAATTGTGTCATTATTACTTAAACCATTTCCCGTCAAATTTTCTATTTTCCTTAACCAAATCGCTCAAATTCTTGTTGGCAATTTAAATTATAAACAAATTTATGAAGCGACAATAACAAATCATAAACGACCCCCCCATGTGATTCATTTCGGTTTTGCTTACTCCAGTTTAAGTTCTTAGTATTTAGGTATACAACTGAACCGAGTCTAATTGACTCATTTACAGCTCCCCCATTAAAAATTTTGAAACACGTGATGAAATTTATATTCGTTTTTTAATAATCAGTGTGCAATACTTATGAAATGAAACCTCCATCACACTCTTGAATAAAAAAGGTGAATCATTCATTGGATAGACTTTTAAAAATTAAATCCGCTTCAAACTGTGCATTATTTATGAAATGAGTTTCTCTCACGGGTGTGCAAGACTTTTGAAAAACGCACACCCGACTCAATCTTTCATTTAAACCTCCAAAAAATTTTCTTATGACTCAAACTGGCTCACCTCAAGCTTACAAATCAACACCCACAAACTAGAATTAGGCATTAAGGCCATAAACGAAATGACTGCCAGGAAATCAATTCAATTTGACAAACCCACCAGAGAAAAATTTTTGACATCTTCAGACGTCAGATAAAACAAAAAACAGGACAAGAAACAAGTTTCTGACCTCCCTCAACAACACAGAGGAAGAAGGAATCGATTACACGACATGACAAAACGATAAGAGACACCGCAAAAATTTTTCTTTCACATCGACAATGAAGCCGACAGCATTTTATCTACAAAAACCGAGAGAATACAAAACTTCGCACGACTCTAAAATCGAAACAATGAATCCGAAAACTGATATCCAGATCGTAGGACGATCTGTCATTCAGATTCAAGTGACACGTTCGTGATAACGACATTTTCGTTATTTATCTCGACTCGTGTCAAATCATTGTCTTCCAATCAACCAAAACAAACCACCACCAACCCCCTCCCCCAAATTTCAATTATATTTCCAAACTTTAATAAACACATCAGCAACTTGTACATCAACTGACACTAATCAAATCAAAGTTCGAGTTAATTCGACAGCCGGTGACATGATAGATTCCATCTCTGAAAACGAATTCCACGCTCATGAAATATTTCCTTTAAAATGGAAAACGACAAAAATTTTTGCAGTCGTTTAAGCATCTGTTTCTGTGTGTAGGAACCAGAAATCCTTCTCAAACTCCAACCCTTGTCCCCAGAATCATAAATTATCCGACAGATTTAGGAAACCCCACCCCGGTAACATATGTTACTCGGAGAAAGTGAAACAAAACAAAAATCAAATCACGTCCTAAACGATTTCAGCAACTCCATGACTCCTATGAACATACTCCTCCTCCTCAACAGTAACACAATAAACTCATCGCCATTTCTGTCGTCTCATTCTAATCGAAACGATTCAAACACGAACACCTATTAATAGTCATCCATATCCCCTGATTTAAAAATTAGTTGTAGACAACATAAGACAACAAACATCTCTTCCTCTCTCGCTCTACTGCTGAAATCCTGAAAATTCAATTGATTAGACATTTCCATATTTATAGCGCTATAATTCCCTGTCCACAATCAAAACTATATCATTAAAATTTATTCCTCCATCGCGTTAATGTTTGTTAAAAAAGTTTCAAGACATACAGTATATATCTCGTCCCAAATCTTAGATGTGATCATATATGTACATTAGTAGTACATTGCTTACAAAAGTAGAAAACAGTGGCGTGCAGGTGATTGAAGGTGTGCAACCGTCACTCCTCTCTTTTCTAAAATATAAATTAAATATACTGAAATTATATCCATTAGAATATCTATCTTGACCTATTTGAAACGCAACTTAACACGAGACAATATTACGTATATACAAGTCTACCGGAACGTTCTATCTGATAATGTAACAGTTAGCTTGGACACGTTTCTGCATATTCAGCTCTTTTTATTACTGAAGGTATACTTGTATTAGTATACATTTATACTGACCCAGGATTCATATTAATTTTCAACAATGGCGGCTAAGAAACTTCACTTAGCCTACTGTATTGTAAGATAAGCAGACTGGATGAAAAAATATTTTACTGACTTCGCTAACAACATTACTACTCCTAACTGTCTACTGCTACCTTACTATGCTTTGATCAAGCACTTCCCACTAGGACTTTCTATCAATAGGGCCCTAACAGTATTCTGTACGAATTCAAAATGGTAGAGGAGGTGGAAATTTATTATAAGTGATTAGCCAGAAAGTAGAAGGCGGTGAGGAAAAATTCCAAGTTTGGTGGTGGTTTTCATCCCGTTTTTCAACCCTTAAATTTTGGGTATAACAGGATGCAGGAGGAGGATTCGAACTCACAACCACTGCGTCCAAGTCAGGAACTTAACCACTACACTACTCCTCCCACGTAAATTCAAAGTCTTTTCACATATCCCATTATAACCAGAAATGAAAAACGGACAGAACCTTCGGTAGACCTAATACATACTCCCAACGAAAGTTCTGCATTGTTGTAATGACTACATCAAACCTATTCACGCATACGTTTTAGAAGATTTAACACCACCAAAAGAATCGCAGAAAGACTTGTCCTTTGAATTGTGTATATCTCTCTAACTGTTTTCAAATTTAATAAATTTTTAAAATATACTCAAATCAATTTCCCATTAGCGAGTGTCACCGCACGCCACTGTTCTAAATAAATGTCGCACCATTTTGTTATTATACTGAATTCAAATCTAACGCAAATAACTGCGTCCACGAAGAGATTTAATCTCCAGCTTTCATTTAACAAACAAAACTTTAAATAACCAACGACAAATATAAACCTTCAAACTAGACTAGTAACATCAGGTCTTATTTTGTTTCTTTATTTCCTTGTTAACGGCCAGCTGTCTCTAAGTAAAAGACGACAAACAGTTTCCACGCTTAGCATTGAAACATTCTACCTATCTATCAGACAGACTTAGTCCCAGAACCAAAATTTTTAAATCTCCTTTCACATATCAAAAACTATCCTCACAGTTTCAAATCAATTTTTCCCCTGTTTTGAAATATTTTAAAAATCCCAGCTATCATAAACCACCAAATATATTCTACACCCAACCCCACCCCTAAATAAATTTCTAAATTCAATCTCCAAAACCAAATCAACTCTAAAACTGTCGAAACTTATTAAAACATTTCATTACTGATTCGAAAGGAATTTAAACTTGAATCAACCTCATCAACAATTCGAATGCCACAAGGTGTTAACAAAACACTCAAAGCACCATGTCGTTTATCAATAAACTCCAACGACATCTCCCAGACCTTATTTCAGCAATCCCCAAATCAACCCAAATTGGATTAGATCCAAAGCAGTGGAAACTCCATCACTCTTCACAACATGTCAGTTTCACAATCCAGAAGTATAAAAAAAAAAATTAATTAAGCATTAAAATGTTAATCCCGAAAGTAAAACTTTAAACAAAATAAGTCATGATGATTCAGGTTCAGGTATGCTGCTTGAAGAGAAACAATTCTTAAACAGTAAAAATAAAATCATCACACTTTCGTCAGCAAAAAATCCATTAAGTCTTAAAAATCAATTTCAAACGCAGCTGTGTTAATTATTAAGAACAAAAAAATCTTGTCACTCTGGTGAGTGCAATCATATAATACACAAAACATCCCTTTTGTTTCCCTTAGTACCAACCAGAAATTTGATGGGAGTGATTAAGAATGAAAACAAAAACGAATTTGAATTAAAAGCAAAAACATCTTTTAACTGAGGGATTCAATTTGCGACATGAATCATCCGTCAGAGCTAAAAAGTTTCCATCTCCCCGACAATCGTCATGTTTTCGTGACAGTTTCTAACTGAAATACAAAACTCCGCCGTTTACTCAGTCAAGGACTTAATCCACAAACTTTTTATATCGTTAAATGAACTAAACTTCCCGTCAGGGATTGTTTTTCTTCGGTCCTAGTCTTCCATTTCATCCCCCCACGTTCAACTCAATGGAATGATACAAAACCACATTCTAACATGCTGACTTTTCTCCCCATAACTGGATTCGAAAATATTTGTGGTTATACTATCCACCTCTTAACCCTCCTCTAAAAGAATTCAAATTTCGAAATTAAAAATCAAAATCATTGTCGTGTTCATTCGTGTGCGTTTCCTTAACTCAGCAAAATTAACAAGACACCTAATCATCGCGCCTTTAAATACCTAAACCACTAGTGAACGTGTCACTATAATAGCTGACGCCTCACAAAATTTCGAAATTAAGCAAAAATCATTTCAGTTAATTGACTAAGTCGACAGATCGGTATTGTATTACTGACATATGATACGAGCCAAATTCCTTGTCCCCATTCTAAGTAAAACCTAACGACTAGATTCAATCCCCGTGACATAATCCGACTTTCTAAATTGTGAAAAAAATTTTTTTTTAATTGCACATGCCGACAAAACATTGCAAAAACTTAAAAAGAAAGAGAATTTAATAAAAACGAAGATGAATGAAATTCTTTGTCAAAAAATGATAATGCAAAGCTGAAAGAAATTTTGTTTGTTAATCCTACTTACTAGAGTAGATAGGAAAAGTGTACATTACCAGTGGCATGTTGCCCATCGCTCCTGAAAACAAAAAAAAGAAAATTAAAACTTGCAACAACCAACTTCTAACACCAATACATCACCAAAACAGGGAATACATACCTTGGTCATAGTCCCTTCCAGGCTGCATATCCATGTGACCACGACCAATAGAATCATATCCTCCAGGTCCACCAGGTCCACTGCCTAACGCTTGTTCTTGCTGATCTAACAAACTATTTAACTGGTGGGCTTGCATGAATAACGTATTCTCCTGCTGTCTACGACGCAATTCTTCTTCCTTAATAAATCAATATTATTATTATTATCAGACATCGAATAAACAAAAGGACATAAAATTGTTCAACAACCAACATGATTTTCTTCATTCCTCTCCGACCACTTTGCTTACCTGCCTGTGCATTCTTAACTGCATTTCTTCCGCTTGACGGCGCATCAATTCCTCATCGTTTCGCCTTTGCTCTTCCGCCTGCCTTTCCTTCATCTCCCATTCCCGTTTCTGTCTTTCTTTATCCTGTTCACGCATGCGGAGCTCTAAAAAAACCAAAGTACCAACCTTAACATTCTTCTTCTCCTCACTCCCCACATCAGCAATTCAAACACAAACAGGGACTTACGTTCGCGTAACAGTTCTGTTTCGTGCTCGTATTTGGCATACTCCATCTGAGCCTCCAATTTCTCCTCTTCCATCCTCATTTCACGTTTGAGAGCTTCTTCCTTTTGTTTGTACAGCTCGTGAAGTTGCTTCCAGCGAGTTCCGTATTCAAATTCGAAGCTACCGGGATTGGCGAACCGCGGTCCTTTCTTTAATTTCAAAAAAGTTTTACAAAAAATCTTTTTCCCTTATCGGCTACAACCAAACACGACACAAAATAAAAACAAAAATCTTACCTCGCGTTCATTAAAAAAATCCGAACTTTTCTTGAACAAACTCTTTTCTGAATATCCGTCAATGTCGTCGAACTGTTCCAAAGGTTCAACAATAACCGGCCTCAAAGACCTGAAAATAAGATAAAGACATATTTTACAAAAAATATTCAAATTGACATTTTCAAAAACAAAACAAACCAATTTCGAATTTGTCAGAATAAAAAAGCAGCCAAAATGTTTAATCAAATACATCAGACGGTAATTATGTTCATCATTCAAATGGTTTCCAAAACTAGATTCACTAACTTTATTATATAAAACAAAAACTCACGAAGTTATAAAATAGCATCCCTCGTTGCATCGTCTTAACGCTTGATTAGCTGCTGGCTTCCTCACAAATTCCACAATTCCTTCCCCAGTTGACTTTCCTCGTTCATCAGCAATAACAATGGCTCTTTCAACCTAAAACACATAAATAATATTTTAAAAATAAAGCTGATGATTATGTCAGTTACAAATTGTAACAGATCTTATCAAAACAATACTAACCTCTCCAAAAACTCCAAAAGCATATTCGAGAAGTTCATTAGTGACCCACTGATTAAGATTTTTCACTTTGATGGCTGCACTATGTGGTGCAAAACGAATTTTGAGAGGTCTTCCCTTCCTCATAAATCCATCCAATTCCCTTTTGGCCTTTTCAGCATTTGCTCTGTAGTCCTATAAATATTGAACAAACTCTTAACATTACTCCTGATTTCATTTTCAATATTTGGTTTACTTACAAAACATGAATCTCAGATAATTTGCAGCCATAAATTATAATCACCACTATCAGACGGTAATTTGTTTCATCATAGATTAAATCTATCATACTACGAATATAATAAAAACTAAACACTCACAACTCGAATAAATGCAAACAATTTTTCAGAGTTGATAAAAACTTCTGAAACCTCTCCATAAGGTGCAAACAGCTGTTTAATTTCCTCTTCAGTTGTATCATTCACCAAGTTACCAATATACAATCTACAACGGCCAGAATATTTCTTCTCTTTATTGTCAACAGGAGGAAGTTCAACGGTCGGCCCAGACATTGTGGCTACCCTGTCACTTATACGTTCCTGTAACATATTGAAATAAATAAGAACAAAGCTCAGAGGTTTCAGAACAAATAATATATATCACATGAAACAAACTATCAACTAACTTCCTGTGCTTTGGCTATTCTTTCATCTCTTGTCATAGGACCACCACCTGAGCCTGCACCTGCTCCAACTCCTCCGCCTCGATGATTTCCAGGCCTACCATGAGCCTGATCAGAGTTGTTTCTATCTGCATTCATTAACTGAAATGAACACAAGTTGTTCTCTTATTTATGTTAGGACGGTGACAAAGGGTAAATTAATCAAAACAAGTTAATATTCCCAGCAACAAGAGATGAAAGTAAAGTCATTTCAAAAGAAATTGCTCTGTTCATGAGCACTGAATGGTAATAACCTTGAACAACAAATACATATAAGTACTACACAATTCAAACTAAACAAATAAAAATGGTGTTTCAATAATCACACTAAATTAATCTGGTGCATTATTAATAGAACATTTCAAATGCATGTTGGGATGGATGTGTTAAGGATATATAAATAGCCCTAAATTTTTCTAAGGGGGTGTTAACTACACTGGATATTGCTACATATACAACTGACACATGATTTAAAATAAAGGGAACTAACACAGACACTCCTACTATAACACAAAATGAACAAATAAACGAAAAACCAGGGGAATGACTATGACAAAATCCAAACCAAAAATTAATCACTTTACCTCATTCTTCATTCTATCCTCCCTCCTTGGCCCTCTATTTCGATGATCCATTCCACGACCTGGTCCTCCACGTCCTCCTCGTGGACCACCACCTCCACGAGGTCCACCGCGTCCACCGTGAAATTTATTATTTGTTGTATTGTTTTCCTCCGGAGCGGCCGGTGCCTTTTGAGGAGTTTTATTCTCCTCTACTTTTTTTGGACCGTTTGTTTGTGCATTTTCACCTTCCTTCTTCACAGCTGCAGCAGCCGACATGTTACCATAAAACTGTTCACAAGATAAAACAAAAAGAAACCGGCTTTAAAATTCTAGCACAGCGTGGCGTCAAAGAAGAAATCAAAATGGCCGAATTCAGGGATTCAGTTTCCCTTCACTCGTTATCAGTGTTGCCAACCTAATTCCGAGCAACCAAATTTTATATGAAAATTTTTATTTTTAATTTATATTAATTAAAATACTTGCAATTTCTTGGTCAATATTATTTATAAATTTTTAATTTTTTCCTTTCTTAAAATTTCCGGCCATGATTTCTTTTTTAACAAGAATAATTTAATAATACTAAGATTCAAGCCAGCCAATATAAGCAGCTTGGACTAAGAGAATGGATCTTCCAATTTTTCATTTTATCAATTAAACTCGATTAAATCCATTCTATGAAGTAAAAATCTAAAAGATAATATTTCACAGTATATAATACCTCATAGTGTTTAGTAGTCGAAGATCCCGACAATACAATTAAAGAATCTTCCATAGAAACCCATCAGTTTGGAAGCGAGCAGCACAAACAAAAATTAATTCATATCATCATTAATATAAGTATTAAAAAAAAGAAAAACAATTTAAATGGTCACTAAATCTATTAAATAATTATTTTGTGTTATTTTTTTTATTTAAATAAGACACTCGTTTGAGTAGTACCACCGAAATAACATGCGCAATAGAATGTTTGATTCTTTCAAACTTGCCTCTGAAAAGTTTTGAAATTTTGAGAGGGAAATAAAAAATATTTCAAATCCTGAAAAATAAACCTAATCCACAGTATTTGAGATAATTTTACGTCAATTTTGCACTGCATGGGGTCACATTTAAAAACTGAACAGTGAATGAGACTGTGTCAGCTCTTGGGGCGTGGTTCCTTCCTGTCGGAGAGGAGTTTCCGCCAAAATGTTTCTTGTTAAAAGAGTTTATTCGTTATTTTTTATTAATAAATAGTTATTGAATGTGTTATTTGTAAAATTGGGTTTAAACTATATTCTAGTTTATGATTTAGACTTTGTATTAGTGAGAGCTTACTTCAGAAAAGTTAGACTCCCAGGAAACTAATAATGAGTGTAAATTAAGAGGCCTATTGAAACTAATTAAAACCTTTCAGAGCCTATTCAAAAACTTCTAAAGTGAGGAGAGCTACACAAAAAGAGAGAAAGGAAAAGAGCTTGACGTCAAAATAGAGAACATCATCTAAAATAATGCCCAAATGACTCAAATTTAAGTTCCTAAATTACAGCCTGAAGTTCTTTTGTGATTAAAGTTTGAAATATTTCCTTTTCACAATTAATATTCCGAAGGTGGAAAATTCTGACTTCAGGAAAAATTGGGAATTTAGTCTTGAAGACCAAAAAAATCTGTAGAAAAAATTTTTTTTCCTTTAAATGGAAGACGAGGAATTTCCTTTTAACGCTCCCTCGAATGTTTTGACAGGACAGGGTCAGAGTTCGAGAAAGGGTCGGTTTTGAGCTTTTTTGCAATTTTCCCTTTCACTAGGCGCCCGGAATGAAACCCTTTTTCCTCTTAACATCAGAGGAAAACTTTTCCCTCTTTTCCAACTTCGCCACCTCTCCTTTTGTTTATTAGCATAGTTTCTCATTCATAATTAAATTTTTTAGTTTAGGTTGTTGTTTTGTCAGCCTTAACACCTTTTTTTAAGGTCTTGAAGGATTTGTTTTTGCAAATGCATCACAAAGCTCTGACATATTTTTAACTTGTTGCTCAAAAATTTTGAACAATCCCCCCCTGGGTTGATATAATTTCTTACTCAGCAATTTCCCTCTCTTAGGACACAACCTTTTTCCTTTTCACCATCAAGTGGTGAAAGTTTCTTTTGACTAACCATCTTTATATTATCTCAATTAGGCCTACTGTTTCGTTTTTTTCTTATAAACTTCTGTCACCATTTTAAGCTGTCAAAGAAACCTTTTTTAGGTTGAAAAGGTTTATTGTATCTAGTGCATTAGGAGACCCAGAACATTTCAAACTTGTTGCACGGAAGTTAATGTGATTATAAGCGGGCTATTTAGCCACCAAAAGGACCGTCATTAATTCGGCAAAAGATTCATGTTTCAAAGGAGACGAAATTAAGATTCCTCCGGTTCTGTAAAGAACATTAACACCGGCGGTTAGCCAGACTGATGGTCAATTTTATCCACTAACTTATGACCCTTTTCAACCCTGGAATTTCTTTTTATATTTATTCTGTTTTGAGACGATTGAAACACTTCAAACTCCAGTCTATCAGGAGTTAGAATAATTTCCTTAAAAAGGAAAATGGAAGCGGGAGCTTTCAACTTTTATGGCGTTAAATCTATAAACCGACATAACTGGTCTAAATCGCTGACAGCGAGAGCAATAAAAATAAAAACCAAACCATCGACTCTCTTTTCGCGTGACAGATTTCAGGCTAAGCTTTCCTTTCCCTCTCTCTCCTTTCTTGTATTCATTATTTACATAAAAATGTGAGCGAACCTCTTCTCACTCTCCTTCTTATCATGTTGATCTCTTTATGGACTTTCCAAGTGATCATGCCTCGGTGGGGATTCCTTTCGGTTTAGCGCCGGAATTTAGGCTGAAAAAAGAAAGAAGAATATATGACATAAACAACTTTTATAGGGTTGTTAAATTCCCAAAAAGCAGAGGAGGATTTTATACATTTAGAAAGTGGGGCGTTGCTGTTGCTACAACTACTACTAGAGGATTAATGAAGGAACTTAGCACTTAGCACTCACTGAGTGGGTGTAAAGCAACCACATAAAATTAATATTTAACAACATACCTTTGAACTAATATCAGTATGTGCGTTTTGTGATTAACCTTAAGCCACTGAGTCACCCAATCTACCTTCTTGGTTGTTTGCAGAAGAAGAAGAAGAAACAGATCTCCTCAAACCTGGACCTGAAATAAAAGAAAAACCAAATATCATTAAAAAAACTATTTTCAATAGACAGTACCACCATATTCCATCAATTTTAGTCTCTAATCACAAAATTATCATATCAATAAAATATTTTGCTGTGTTTTTAAGCCATTCTTGAGTTTCAAATTATCTTTGTGAATAGACTCCCAGATGAATTGGTGTTTCCATACTTCTTTCATTACACTGAGTATAATCTCTTGAAGAAACTAATATTTCCACTCACGTATCCACACAACTCGTTTTTTCCTTTCTTTCATTTCCTGATTGCATTTATTACCACCTCAACCAAGTCCTTTTCCATTTCCAATACCCAAATCACGTTCTCCAAATCCAGTTATAGTTATAGCATGCACAGTGCTGTTGTATATTTGACAAAGTAATCATTTAACCAAAACCTTAAGTGTTAAATAAATAAAAAATTTAATTAAGAACAATGAGAGCTCTCAAGTAATTAGAAATGAAACAATTTTTAAGCTAAATTTCTTATTTGGTTTGGGAAATGAACAAAAAATTTGTTTCCAAACAAAGGAAACCACCCCTTTTCACTAATTAATTTAGTACTTACGATTAAAATCGGGCTAGCTATGTGACAAAATGGTGAAAAATCAATTCCGATGAAAAATTAGCTCATACCCAGGGAAACTGGATTCACTGGATGACAGCAAGACTTTTCAACGCTGCCCCCAGGATTCGAGTTTTCCAGGAGAGATTTAAATAAATCAAGAGCCGCCATTTGTCTTAGGGATGAAAAAAAATTTTTTTTTTCAAGACCGATTAAACAGTGTAAACGGATTCGAGCTGAAAAGGATTTTAAAGAGTTAATTAAACGCTGTTTTACCTGTTGTTTAAGTGATTTGTTAAGAAAAATTTAAAACGTTCACGTATCACCATTTTTCCACCGGTAATTAATTTATTCTGGAGTGCGTTCAAGAAGACGAACAGGAATAAGGTCAAGTGTTCTAGAAGGAGAGGGGCAAACAAACAAACAAAAACAAAAAGAAACAAAAAACAAGATAATGGATCAATATGAACAATATGGACTCATCGCATGGTGAACGTTTTTTAAAAAATTTAAAATCGCGAACGAGTGTCTTAAAAACATTTTATAGCGATTTTCGTCCAGTGAAACAATTTTAAAAAACAATTAAAACCTGTTAACACCGGAAATGAATCCAGTCACTCTTATCGCTATTTAATTACACTCATATTTCAATCAAAAGGTTAGGAAAAGAATCGCGAATTTCCAGGTACGGAAATCTACCACGACAGCAGTGGACAATTGAAAAAGAATTTTCCGGGAAACCATTCATCCGAAGGGAAAATCAAGTCGAAAGGCGACTTTTTAACCCATTTAAGGTGAGTTGATTCTGTAAGAAAAATTTTTGGAAGAAATATCAGGGGAAGAAACAATATGGAGTCACCTGCTCTGACATTTTGATAAATCACACAGATCAATACAGATTAGTCAAAATATGTTAATGGAATTTAATAATTCATCATAATTCAATTATTTATGTGTTTTGAAATTTGTTTTGTGATTTTAAAAAACAAGTGATAGTGTTGTCAAAGGCTTCCATTTTGTTTTTGTTTGAAACCTACCCCAAAAAATTTGAGTTTGGGATCAAGACAAAAAAGGTGATTTCACAAAAGCCAAAAATCTTTTAAATGTACTTGATAGCTAGTTGAGGGATTGAAATTTGAACATTTTCTAATGTTTTGTGTTTTGTTTTTCATTTTTTTCTAGAAAAATCAAGAAATTCTAAAATCAACATGCCTCCCAGATGCTGGTCATATATATTATTTGCAATTGTGCCCACTTTTCTGCTCTACAAGCTATTCCTGCTAATCAGGAGAATCAGGTTAAGGTTTTACCAGAGGGTAAGTAACAGTAGAGAAGATTTTTCATTAATAATATCATTTCACTTCCTTTAATTAATTTTCAACCATAAGACTCTTATAATGATGGGTGTGCTCAAACAATTTTGCATTTTTCAATAAGAAACCAAATGTTCTTCTCATACAGAAAAACAAATTTGTCTCCCAAAACCCTGAATATTCATTTTCAACTAATCATTTCAAATAACTCACATAAATTTGATGTAAAATTGGCTCTGAAAATTGTGAAATTTTTTCATTTAAAAAAACAAAATGGAGGCTTGTACACCCATGTACATTTGCAAACTGGTGAACAATTTTTATGACAGAAAATTGTTCAAATTGTTTCAAATTTTTAGCAAATCTTTTGAAAGGAAAGTACAACCAGAAATAATACTTCAACAATCAAATAATAGTCACCCAATGGCAATTAGAAATAATTTCATCCCCATCAAAATCCAAGATGGAGGACTCCCTATACAAATACATGTGTTATTAACCATACTAATTGAAATTAGCTCAAAAAACTAATTTCTTGGTGTCAAAACGTGGATCTCGTAATAAGAAACCCATTTTGTATTGATAATCTGCAATTCAAGGCTCATGAAATTGGTATTTTTGATATTTCAAATCCTTTCATCATCTCAAAATCCAAGATGGAGTCGCTCACAAATCCACACCATCCCATAGTTTGTAAAGTTCCAAACTGATGGAACATTTTTGTTGGGATTTCTTCAAAAATCGGTTATAATTTTACCAAGAAAGTCAAAAAAGGCATGATTTGAGTTATGGAAATGGGAAATTTAAATTCAAAAAGAAAATAAAAATAAAAATTTAAATAAAAAATGAGCTCAGTACTTACGAAATTCAATTTCGTGTATTTATTAACTGGCGTCACCCGTAAAAAACTCACTTTAATTGTTTATTTATTCAAAAATAAGACAGATAATTGTTCGAAAATAGATAAATATAGCTAAAAATGAAAATTATTAACTTGTGACACCATTATGGCCGTCGAAATTTGAATTATCTCAGAATGTATATCATCTGAAAAAAACAAACCAATATGGAGTCACCCTCTTGGCCATATTTAATGGATGACATGGCCGAGTATTAAAACATAATTTGTTCCCAGTCAATTTTTGTGTATTGTTTAGATAATTTTTTTACACGAAAATAAAATCAAAACTCAGGAATTTGTCCTTAAATCGGGACTGATCCATACGAATTAAAAAATTATCAAACACTTCACCGCAAATGATTAATTAACAAAAAGTAGTCCCGGGATTTGGTTTGGAGTGTAATTCACTTATTACAAATCCCCCGGAGGAGAAAATTACTTTTAGGAATGTTCATAGATAAATTTAAGGAAATAAATCACTACAATTCGGTTAACTACAATAGTTCACTACATGGTTTGGAGTGTAGATGAGCTATTTAAAAAATTAATTTCATCTTAATAAACAATATGGAGTATTCACTTCTGCACAGCCTCAATAAATCACTGTATCAATGGATTGTTTATAGACCATATGGATGTCCAAAAATTTAACACCAGGACCATAATCACGTCCCTGAAATCATATTTTCCTAGCATTAATATTAATTTAGGCGATGGGATTTAGGAAAATAATTTGTTCAGCAATTGGCACTAAGAATAATTGAGTTCTATGGCTTCAGGACACGAATTTTGGAACAAAAAAAGGGGGATATTTAGATGATAGCCAATGTTATAAGGTAAACATTGATTGGTATGTATTTTTAACATTGAGTCACTCAGTGCAATATGTCTCCTTAGTCCTTGGAGAGTGTTATAATGTCTTCTTCATGTTTCCAATGGAGTATGATTCTCATTTTCTAACATCTCTCGCTCCAGAGCAAGTTTCGAAAATTGAGCATAAATATACCTCATCGACGTTAAATTTTTGTTTTTTAAACCTAAAATCCTTAAATTTTGGGTTTGAATCGGTGAAATACCGAAATTTCATTTCCAAATTATATCGAAAACCATAAAATGCTTAGAATTTGTTCTGTTTGTTACTTTTAAAAGGCTCGATTCGTCCCTGATAACTATACCCTTTTTAATACCTTTTTCCCTTTGTGTTTATTTAAGGACCGGATTAGAAGAAATGCGCATTTTTCTGAATAGCAGAAGGTGAAAAAGAGAGAATACAAAAAAATACAGAAAGAAATTACAAGAGCCTACAGAAATACATAAATAAATAAATAAGAACCGATAGATATAGGAGACATTCAATATTTTAAGGTAAGCATTACTTTCAATGCTTTACTTCGCCCAATCCATTAACTCTAATTTTTGAAGTTTATTAAATTTCTATGTGGAAAACATTTTATCTATAAAAAGAGGATGAAATATAATATATACACCTCTGGAAATGCATTCTACGTCGTCGATTTGAATTTATAATTTAGCAGGAACCTTCACGAAACAATTTCCGCCATTTTGTCGAGATATTGTTTCACGTATTTGGGAGGTGAATCTCATCACTTGGTATATATACCTTCTTCGTTGATCTGGATGGTATAACTTGCATTTTTTCTCTACTTTTTTGTGAAATTTGTCAATTTAAAACCCTTTGCCACAATGTAAATCCGTGTAAATGATCGGAAATTCAATCTTTCACAGCTTCTTCGTCGGATTAGTTTTGATAGAACGTCAAGTTGTATTGAACACAACTTAGAACAACATGATGGAGACGACATATTGTGGTGTGGAGCGGTCCATATGGAAGGATTCCTCTTCGTTTTCGAGGTAAATCGTTCGTAATTATCTACAAAACGTTATATGAAATGTAGGAAGGGTGGGTTTTCCTTTCGTGCAGCATCCAGCATCCCCGTGGAAAAGTCACGAACGTGACTTCCGTTCGAGCTCATTCTTGTTTTAAATCGTTTTGTTGAAGTGTCTTTGATAGGTCTTAGCCGTCTTTTTTGGAGGAAATGTGGTACCGATGAAAGGGATTTATGGGTAAATATAAAAAATGGGTGTGAAATTGAGCCCCGTAGCCCGTAACCCGGTATTTTGTGAAAATCAATGAGGACCAGAGAGAAGAAGATTCTGCGCGGGATAGCCTCAGCCCGGCACGCCCTGAAATCGAATCTGGTGCCTATGACAGGATTTCAACAGCAGTGTTATACCGTCTCTATACTCCTCAAGTCTGTGTTTAATTTTTCTCCGCGTACAGAAGCCGTGGTCTTTTACTTCCAAACTCCATTTTCTGTTCAAAACTTTTTTTTTTCGGTTACACTTTCACGCGCCGTGGAGTGTTCCGCGTTTTTAATTACTTTTTAATTTTTAGACTCATTACTTTTGGTGACTTTTTCCTCCTGGATTCTCGCATCGTTTTTTTTTGACATTTTCCGATAGTCAGCTCCTTCTACAACTTTTGCGCATCAGTGTTCTACACATTCGGGATTTTTCAGGTAAATTGATTAAATTTTTTATAACTTTTTTTCCCTTCAGGAAAGACTTAAAAATCGTTTCCATATTGAATACGGCCCTCAAACTTGAAATCTTTCACCAAACCAAACTTTTTCTTCGGCGCTTATCCGAAAAGCGTAATTCGCATCCCTTAGCATTAGAACTTAATTTACCACCTCGCACCATTTTGTATCGGAAAATTTTCTTTTTCTACATGATTTATACCTACATATACCTAAACGAACAAATTTGAACTTATAAGTGCGAAATAGTTTAAGTATTTTCAAACAAGTATAAAAATCTATAAATTTCATAAACTTTTACCAGAAGTATGGAAAGAGGAATTTAAACATCTGGAAGACTTCACTCTTTAAAAATAGGCTCTAAGTATAAGTTATACTTAATATAAGTTAGTTTAAGTGTTATACGAGCATCTGGCGATGCTGTATTTCGAATATATAATCGCAAATTGAGTTTCAAAAAAAGGGAGTTGGCTCCCGCGAAACTCTCCCAAACTTCTTTTCCGTTTCGGGAAGCTGAGTGAAAATCATCGCCTCTCATCTTAATAAAGTATATATATTATGTATATGCTAAGCATAATACTTCCGTTTCCGATCGAATGACTACTCATTAAAACAAAAAAATGAAGAAAAAAAAAGAAGAAAATTGATTGCGCAGAAGATGAAAGCCTCGGGGCATCCAATCTCGGGATTTAAGTAACATGGAAGAAACTTATACAAAAGTATACCTAAGCTTTTCATTGGTTGTCTCATTATTTAAAAAAAAGGGAAAAAGAAAAATGTCTCACGTCTCAAGTCATTTCAATACTTCAAAATTAATTTGCAAGTTGGTGTGAGGCCCGGAGAGAAAGGAACCCTTGTTTAACTTATGCGATCGGAAATATTTTCAAAAAGGCAGTGAAAGATGTCGATATGGCGGAATGCCCAGAAGCGTTATTCGGAAGAGGAGTTGGAAAATCGAAAGATTTTTTCTCTTAGAGTTTTCCCCAACTTCAATTCGCTTCGTTTGAAGCTTTTTCGTATTTCTTGGCATTGAAAATGTTAATATTTTATTAATCGAAGCGTTTTTCTCCTTTTTTTTCTTACTTTCATCATTATTATTTCTTTTTTCCGATTTTTAACATCAGGAAACCATTTTTTCCCCCCCACGAATGTTCAAGTTTTGTTTTATTAATGAGAGTAATCTGTCATACAGCTTCCAGGATCGATACATTTTTGATTACTGTCAAAGTTGGTGGGTTGCTCGATTTCTGATAGTCCTCCATTTTGAATAAATCAAATATTGATTTGCGAATAAGCTGACTTGGGCTTATTCGGCGGAATTAAAATTTCAGTTTGGTCTTTTCAAGCCTCAGGATGTTTCCTGTTAAGCGATTAATTACAAGATGAGTCTTTGTTTAAAATGAAAACAAAAATTACAAGATTTATTGATTTTTTAAGAATTGATTTTCCACAAGAGAGGAAGTTCATGAGGGGGTTAGTCTAACACCCAAACTCAAATTTAATTTTTTTGACTTTCTCACCACCCCCCAAGTTGAAATTGCTGAAACAAATAGCAAGTGAGGGAAAGAGATGGAAGTTTGAGCCGTTTCACAAAGTCCTTTCTTAAATACAATTTATTGCCTGAGCTGTATACTTCCATCCACATCTCTCTAGTTCAACTTCCTCTCTTTTGAATTTTTTGCAAGTAGAACTCACAACCTGTCTCAGTTTGATTTCATTTACCTTACACCCCCTTCTGAGGAGTATAAGAACTTATACAGAATAGAATACAAAGAAGTTTAAGAACTTGGTGGGACTTTCAAATTATCATCTCTTTCCTCCTTCCAAACCTTAAACCTGTTTCACCAACCCAACCTCCCATTCAGAGAACTGCTAAGATTCATTCCAACACTAAAATGGCTTCTCATGTCTCTCATCTTATATTTATCAGAATTATATTTTAAAACAACAAAACCAAATTGATTTTGATGAGCCGTTTTCAAAAAGGCAGTCGGTTTGTATGCTAAACACAGATTTGTGTTCTCAGGTTAAATCAAACCTAACCCGAATTGGCTAAACAAAAATACAAAAGTCTTATCCCCAAGGCAAAACAAAAAGGAAGTTAAAGAAAAAAAAAGGAGTAGAAAAAGTTCTCTCTCAACATCTTGAGAAAATTGAGAGAGAGAAAAAAAAAGGGAAGATGAGATGCTGTGAAAGGACTCAGTCGTGTCATTAGACGAAAGAGTAACGGAATTATTTATAAACAATAAAGGGAAAAGGAAACATTTTTTAACGAAGATGTTGAGTTTTTGTTTTCTTCACTTTATACACAATTATAAAATGAGATTAAAGTATTTCCATCCCCCATCCCTGTCCAGTCTTGATGGGGGATGAAAAAACAATTTCGGACGACCAACTTCTTCTGGAGTTCAAATCAATTTAGTTAGTTGAGTTTTGAATAAATTTTTTAATATTAAGGAAAGAAAAATTTTTCTTCTTCTTCTTCTACCTTTAGCATCCGACTTAATCTTGGGGAAACTTAATTTCGAAATGTAAATCTCAAATCATTTCCTTGGGATTTCCTCAAAATATCCGTCTTACATTCGGGAAATGTAATTTTATCTGATCTCATTTCCTTTTTTCTTTTCTCCCAATAAAATTCTACCAGTCATATTTTTAAACGATCTTCCTCTTCTTTTTCTTTCTCTTTTGATGTTTGTGTGTTGGAGAAAGCCCACCACCACCCCCTACCCTTTTTATTGAAATATTAACATTTCAATATAGGCCCTATACATTATACACATAATAGTCATGCTTAGTTTGTAGTATTGTCAATGAGCATATAATAATATATTTGAGATAAAAATGCTAACATACAAGTTATAATATATTATACAGTTAGCATGGTTTGTTAGTCGTCACTTTTTAACTTTTACTACTTTACAAAATGAAAAGCAAGCATACCACCCAAATGAACGGATACAACAGGCACACCCAAAGCTGATTCAGGCTAGGCTTAAGAGGTAAGACTTTTGAGACAAAAGCTGTAAACCTGTTTAAGGTTTGGTTGTTTAAAAAGGATTCATCCATTTTGTACTAATTTCTAAGGTGCTACACAATCAAACAACATGTCGATCGGGATCCAGTTAGAGATGGAATCTGTTAGCTGAAACCTATTCAAATAGCTTACCCCTACCCCTACCCCTTGTCCCCGATACCGAAAGTAATTCGCGTTTTGTTTGTCTTTTCTTTTCAGTTCTCTTGGTGAAAAACCAGATCCGGATTTCATTTCGTCTGCTTTTCATCGAAGAAAATCATCATGTTTTTTAGACAGTGGTTAAGGAACTTTTTGATCTTTCTGCTGTTAATCGAAAGTAATATTTTTTGCTTTATAATTATAATATAAGTTAAGTTATGTCACCGACATTAAGGTTACGCGTTAATTTTAATTTTCGCCGCTCTGCCGAGAGAAGAATAAAAAGAGAGAGAGAGAGAACACCAAAAATGAACATGAAATCTTTTTAGCAAGGCCTTTTTTTAATAACAAAAACGAGAGAGAGAGAGGAGATCGCAAACAAGTTACAATGCAAATTCGACATCGCATAAGGACGCTTCACAGTATAATGAAAATGGCGGCGGGGGTATGGGAACAGGAGGGAAGAAATTGGCGGTGCAAGTTACATGTTAGAGAGGATGAAATTGTTACGAATTAGCATGTGCTCGATTTAAAGTTTAAAATATTTGCATTTTGACTCTCAAGATATTTCTCAGTAGACGTTTGAATGTCGCCGTCGTATCAAATGGGGTTTAACGAAATCAAAATGGCTGACAGATGAATTACAACTATGATTTCGAGGAACTAAATCCTTTGATACCATTCTAAAGAGTGTGAATGTAGTTTCACTTCTTTTTTTCAAAATCAGTTAGGTTTAGTTGTTAGATTGAAACCTGTTGGTTTGATGATTGACTAAAATTTCATAAAATTAGTCAGGGAATTCATTTTGTTGTTCTTTTTTGGAAATTTCTTTGTCTAACTTCCAGCCCACATGATTAATTATGTTCATCAGTTCTGTCTTGTTTGTTGAATTTTTTTTAAACTCAACTTTGGATGAGAGGTGGTTCAACACTTTATTTAAGCTAAAGAAGTTTGTCAATTTTGACTTTATCATCCTACC
Organism: Columbicola columbae; assembly: GCA_016920875.1. NCBI lineage: Eukaryota > Metazoa > Arthropoda > Insecta > Psocodea > Philopteridae > Columbicola > Columbicola columbae. The sequence goes on from JADMLL010000010.1 coordinate 4,979,610, forward strand.
ACCTGTAAGATTTTCAAATCTTTTGAATTTCTCTCAATTCCCACATCTTTTAATCTCAAGTCTCGGATGTGTTCAATCAAAATTCAATTTTGAGTGAGAACCTGTATCATATACCACCTGTAAGCTTTGGAAATCATTCAACTTGTTTCCAGTTTCTAGGTTTGTTAAGTTTCTCAAGTCATGATGAACATAACCAAAAACAATTTTCAAAATTCAAAATATTTGCTGAATGATTTGAATTAAATCTTCAGTTTTGTGTAAGAAGTGCATGGGCAAGAACTGTAGATGAGAATTTTTGAATATGTCATCTACCAACTGTATGGCTGGAAATCTTTAAACATGTTTTCAGTTTCTGACTGTATTAGATCTCAAGTTATTGATATGATAACTAACACAATCATATTTGCTGAATATTTTCAAACTTATATCTTGAGTATGATATAGCCAAAGGATTTTGAGTGTTGGCTTTGATGAGATTTTGAAAATGTGAAAACTATTGACTGTGACGTCCACCACCTATGTGATTGGATGTATTTTAACAAATTTAGACTTTTTACTGATTCTTAACAACAACAAGAAGCAAATATGCTTCAGAATCAAACATAATCCTCAATATTCTAATTCCATTTCCTTCATCTCTCAGATACTAAATCTAAGCTATCATAATCAGATACAGTAGGGTTGTTCTACCAAATCCTGACACAACCAACATGACATATCCATCTAAAATTTTAATTGCTGTATCATGTTAGCTTGATGGTTTTCAACCAAACTTCCTAACTTTTTATAAAGCCCTTGAGGAGGAGCAAGGTTCATTTCAAAATATTCTCTCTCTCTTCCATTTTAATATTAAAATTTCGTATCAAATTTATTTTAACGACGAAAAAAAAATTTGAAAAACATTATCTCAAACAAGTTAAACTTAATACCTGTTATATTTCGAAATTTGTTTTTAATAGAATTTAATTTAAAATTTTAGTCCTTTAGACAGACTCACTCCACTTTTTCGAAATATCTAATCTGTATAGCGTGTACTGTAATTTTAATTTTCTACATTTTTTATGTGAAGTTTTTCTCTCTCTCGTGTCTCTCAAAAGGTTTTTGGGAATAAAAATTAGTTTTGAGAATTTAGAGTTTTAGTTTAACGAATTTTGTGGCGGCCAAATACCAGTAAATTCAAACCATCCGCCATTAATTTTACCTACGCGATAAAATATCCCAAAGTTTAATGTATTCCGGAATGAGTTAAAAGATTGACAGCAATCCGAACGTTCTGGTCTCTATTTAATTTCGGTTATACTAATTTATTTATTTATTTATCTACGTCCTGTTTTTCTGTTTAAAAGAAATTTCTTAAAATGAAATTCGAATATGAAACTTATTTGTTTACAATTACACGAAATTCCGTTACGAAATGAAAAACAAGATGGCGGCAAGTTCACGATCGTCACATCGTTTAATTTATTCGACAATTTTAATAAATGAATATGGACTTAGATTAAGTATATATATTTTAAAGTATCGTTTCTGCAGATACTGTTCACGGTCATTTTGGGTTTTGGTCTTTAGTTCTCAAATTAACTCGTTCGAAAGGCTCAACGACCGACGTAATACACGAGAAACAAATCAAAATGGCCGAACACATGTCATTTGCAGCGATTGAATTGAAAGCGTGGGTTTATTTCTTCCTCCGAGTCGCTTTTATTATTATTTTTTTCTCGGTTGGATACTAAACCTCTTAACTGTGGTTTTCATTCTGTACCTATTAAATAAAATTTGGAGTTGAGGAGGGTAGGGGAGGGGGGGTTTGATTGTTACAATTCAAATTTAAAAAAAAACTTTTTCTGAAATTGGTTCTTTTGAGGTTTGGTTTTCCCTTTGACTTGGTTTTGCTTTTTTGTTTTATTTTAGATTCCAAAACCTCCTGACTGTTGGTTTTGTTTTGTACTTATTTAATAAGATTTCCTGGAATAAAAATGTTGTAATTCAAATTATTTAAATTAAGAGAGTTGAAAACTAAAACTTTGGAATTGGTACTTTTGAGGTTTGGCCCTTTTTATTGATTTTGCTGTAGTCAGAACAAGGGAAGAAGTAGAAAAAGCTTGTTTGTAGTGTAATAATCAAAGAGTTTTCATATTGATTTGAAATTACTTTCAACTTTTAACATTTTCTCAAAGAGGTATTGAATGTTGAGAAACCAAACTTGTTCCTTTGATTTATTTTCAATTCAAAATCACATCTTTGATGAAAATTTTTTCCTGGTTCACTCACAACTAATTAAAAATTCATATTTTCAAAGAACTGGTAGAGTCAATCATTGAGGTGTATGGAAATGGTCTCCACAAAGAAAACTGAATGTACTTTAATTAGGTCAAAGCACAAAAAACGAAACTGAATGTATTTTAATTAGTCTATTGAAACCTGGTGAGGTTATGTTCATGAATGTATGTCATAATGGTCACTGATCAAAACCAACTAATTAGGTTAAATTTAGAGATTTTTCAAAAGGGACTTTATAGCTTTGTATTCCTCACTTTTATTTCTTTAAATCACTCATAAAAGAGTCTTCAAGGAGGCTGAGAGGGGATGGGGTGGGAGGGTCGTTAAAATTTTTATGTAAGCAGACAGAAGTCTGTCCAAATTTATTATTACAATCTTGTAATACTCATGTTTTTCATTTTTATTGTTCTCTTCTGGTTTCATTTATTTGAAAGAGGATGTGGAGGGTTGTGTAATCAGTGTAATCAACTTTTTGAAAACAAGATGTAACATTTATTGTTTACAAAATTATTATACCATATAAAGTTTATATATACCATGGCTTCTGATGATGACTACTTAAATTAATGAAGGGATTATTGTTTTATTGAAAATGGAGATTCTTAGCAACAGTTTATTACATGGATTATGTACACTTGTGAAAAACTCATTTTATGATAATACAGCTAATATTTTATTAATAATGATAACTCTGGTGCCTTTTTGGGTTACAAAGTTTATACAACTATATACTGTTCCTTTTTATAAATCAGAATTGCTATTTATTATTCCTTCTATCAATAATTCATGGCAGAAATAGCTCAAAATCTTTTCTTATTATATATTGAGTTGGGGATGGTTTGGTATTGTCCACTTATTTACTATAATTGGCCAGTTATTTATTAATTTTTGTTTTATTTGTTGAAGTGGACAACAAATGACTTCAACAATTTGCACCCAATCAGAAAGGTTTTATGATGCAGTCTGTGATATATTTAACATTTTCAAATGATAATGATTAAAAACTAGCATTTGTCTAAATTTTATAAATAATTATCCAGATTTTTATCTTAATTATCTAAATAGTTTTCAAAACTATCTGAATTTATCTAAATAACATATACTTGGGACAAATATGCAAGATTATCAGTTTATTACTCTGATTTCAAAATATATGATCTCTAATTCAATAATAAAAAGTGGAAAGGTTCCAAAACACCAGTTTGGTTTTGGGAAACTACTCCTCTGCATTAAACAATTTCTTTTGGTTAAATAAAGAAAGTAACATACATAAGGTGTGTTGGGGTTCTGAAACATTGGGTAAACTGATTAATGAACACTAAACAGAAAAACAGCAAAGATTTAATGAGAGAATACAGAAAATTATAAGTGAATTTGTACATTGTTATAGAATCTTAACCATTGGAAAGACAGCCATATAAAATTGACTTGATTAAGGGAAATAAAAATTGAGAGCTGTTGCAAATATGGTTAATCAGAACAGCAGCAAAACTAGATTTGATGTAACTAAAGCTAAAGTTCCCAGACTGATGTGTGTTTCAATAATAAACATGAATAACACATAATTATATAATATATAAATTGATTAAACATATTTTATGATGAGTATTACTTATAAAATGAGTTCTTCATCTAAGTGTACATTTCCAATACAATGAATTCTTAGTACAACTGCGCATTACTTTTGAAATCAATATTCTTCATAGCTGTGCAGCATTTATGAAAATGAAATCTTTTGAATGCTATCTATCACTCATTGTTAGAAGAAAGATAGTTTACGATTCTGTACTGTTCTTACAGACTTGAATTAAAATTTTTTTACTGACTGTGCATTAATTTTGAAATAAAAATAAATTTTCATGAGAATTTGAATCTCCATACAGTATCATCAAAAGTTATGAGTTGTAATAGAGGGTTGTGTTCAGAGAGCAGACCTGTATCTTATCAGAATTTTGTTGGGTTATGAACAAGGATAACAGAAAGTGTGAAATAGGGAAGATGAAGTCAGAATAAAGAAAATTCTGTTGTTAGATAAGACTTGACTCTAAACTAAAAATAGTTTTTTGGAATAGGAACTAATTTTCTTACTGACTTTGCATCAATTTTGAAAAAGAAAATTTTCATGAGAATTTGGAATCTCCATACAGTATCATAAAAAGTTATGAGTTATAATAAAGTGTTTCAGACCTGTATCTTATCTAAATACTGTTGGGTTGTGAAGAAGGTGTAAAAGGGGGAAGATGAAGTCAGAGTAAAGAAAATTCTGTTGTTAGGATGACTTGACTCTACCTATAATATATTCTAAAACTAAAAATAGTTTTTCGAATTTTCTTATGACTTTGCAAACATTTTGAAATAAAAATAAAATTTTCATTTTGAATCTCCACAGTATCATAAAAAGTTATGAATAAAGTGTTTGCAGACCTGTATCTTATCTGAATTTTGTTGGGTTGTGAAAAAGATGTAAAAGGGGGAAGATGAAGTCAGAGTAAAGAAAATTCTGTTGTTAGGATAAGACTTGACTCTACCTATAATATTATATTCTAAAACTAAAAATAGTTTTTGGAATAGCACCGAATTTTTATACTTTGCAAACATTTTGAAATAAAAATAAAATTTTCATGAGAATTTGGAATCTCCATACAGTATCATAAAAAGCTATGAATATAATAAAGTGTTTAGACAGCAGATCTGTATCTTATCTAAATTTTGTTGGGTTGTGAAGAAGATGTAAAAGGGGGAAGATGAAGTCAGAGTAAAGAAAATTCTGTTGTTAGGATAAGACTTGACTCTACCTATATTCTAAAACTAAAAATAGTTTTATACAGTAACCAAAAAAGCCAAACCTCTCAAAAGCCTGGTTTTCAACTTAAAAAGACAAAAATGTTATGTCTTCCAAGTATTTTTAGAAAAAGGATAGAAAAAAAATTTTTTTCCTGTCCCAAAAAAAAACCAAAAACAAACTTTAACAACATTTCGAATTGTGTTTAAAAGAAGAAAAATGAGAGATAGTAAGGGATAAGAGAAGGAGGTAGAGGAGGAGGGGGAGGAAGCAGCAGAAAAACAACTTTTTGCAAGCCTTTTAAAATTAAAAAAGTTTCGACAATTTTCCCCGGGAAGTCTATCTGATCTCATCCAAAATAATAGTTTTCCCAGGATTTTTGCTGTCGTTATTATTTCATTTTTGAATTTTTCTTCTTTTCAAAACTTAAACAGTCGGCCATCTTGACGTGGATAAGATTTTTATAATTTTCTTAGAAATGAGATAAATTTCCTCTTAAGGGTTGAAGAGGAGATAAGACATCTGGGGAAAAGCTTTCTCTAAATGAATCTCATTTAACTAAGTTGTACTTATAATTTAAAGTTTATTTATTTATTTATTTATTTATTTATAAGACTCGAGAGGAAGAAGTAAAGAAAAAGATTAAATGGCACTTTCCATTCGCTGACAACTTAACGGGTGAAATGCTAAGGGTTGATCATTAACTGTCACAGTATCTGTTTGATGATTTTAATGTTTAGCTTATAAGAGTTGATCATCGAAGTTTTTCTGATTTTATTTTAAACTTATTTGCATGAGTGTTCTTTCCGCCATTTTGAAAATTGTTAAAAAATAAATAGGAAACGAGGTGCGGGGTCAAAAGTCAGCAAACTACCCCAGCGAGAAATGTGAAAAATTTTTTTTCTTAAAAAGTTCCGAGTTGCTTAAAATGACTTTAAACGAGAAAAAAAAATTTTTTTGTCTTTCCCTTGGCTCGCTTTCAAGTTATAATATTTAAATCATATTTATATGAAGTAGTATAGAAAGTTTTTGCAACTCAGCCAATTCATTTCCGGTTTCCGAAATGATTTCCATTTAAAACTTTTTCCATCTCTCTCATACATTCTAGAACAACGTTCGTTAAAACCAAATTTCGAAAACGAGTTTTAACCGAAGATAAATTTTTCGAAACGCAAATGTCGGTGACAAAACTATTAGATTTTAGCTATATTATATATTAATATGTATGCGTGTGTTGTGTTAAGTGATCTGCCATGATTGTGCCAAAGTTATTTGAACAAAATTAGAAATTAGAAATAGAACCCTGGAGCGTCTCCCATAAATAACTATTTCACCAATCCGACATCGATAGTATGTTATACTAAAATATTTAATTAATAATTTTTCTTCTAATTACTTATAAACTTTATAAAAGTCTTCATGAAGAGTTTGGAATACTTGAGAGAGAACTCTTTCGTTTTAATATACATCAATTATGAACACAAAAATTTATATTAATTATAGTATGAACTCTTTAAATTTTATTGAAACAAATTGCAGTATAACAAGAGAGGAGAAATCGATGAGGGGGTATGGTAGGGAACGTTGTGAAGTTAATAACAGAATAATTATTGATGAGAGACACTCCAGACTCGATCAGACTTGACTGTTAGTATAATATAAATTAGTTTGTGTGTTTGGGAGGTCTGATTGAGATTCATTCAAATTTATGAGCTTTTCCGGTTTGAGTTTATTTTTGTTATTTGTCTCCAAAATATGATATGTCCAGCTGGAGATGATAGGATTTTGGCTCCAGGAACAAATATGAAAATACTTATATTATGTAGATTAAGTGGGATAGAGTAATTCTACCGGAAGTACATGAATAGTTAAAATACGCCATGTTAACTTTTGAAAGTCTGGTTATCTGGTTGTGATGCATAGAAAGGAGGATATCAAGTCTGTGGCAGGCATAGCGTAAAACATTTTCCGCCGTTTTTCCTGCAAAAAGAAACAAAAGGATAGGGAAACAAGAGCGTGGCAGGAGAGGAAGGGAAGTGGGTTTGAATGCAGGGAAAAAAAACGAAGAAAGAAATCCCAAAAGATGAGAAAAGAATGGGAATAGTGGAAGAAAGAGAAGAGAAAAGGTGGCGGGGATGAAGAGGGAAAAAAGGTTAAATCTAATTAATTACGATTCTTTTATGAAAAGGTGAAGCTGATGGAAAATTATTAAAAAGAATGGACGTCAAAAGGTTTTTTTCCTCTCTCTCTGGAGATTTCAAAAGTGATGAAGGAGAAGAATGGGAAGACGGGTATTCAGGATTCCAGGTCATGGAAAGGAATTCCGAGGCTCTAATTGGGGTTGATATGCCAGCGGAGGGTTGTACTCGTTGCTCTTCCCATAGACCTACCCCAGTCCATTGTTTCCTTTCAGTCTGTGAGAAATCGATTTCTGTTGAAATCCTCCTTTGAAAGGGATGAGAGGGACACGGGAAGAGAGGTCTGGACTGGGATATTTACTCTCAAACAAGGTGAACCGTTGGCTGAGGGAATATTGTCCTTCCCTCGGGAACAATATTTACTCAATAATATCCAAACATTCTTATTAAGTTACGTAAATAGTTTGTGAGGGACCATCTCTTTTCTCAGTATAAATTCGTCAACATCTCAAATATTTCGGTTTGTTCATACAATCAGATAGCCAGGCACCATCAGGGATTATATCATTTTACATAAATGTATCCGGTATATATTGAATTGCAGATGTTGTTGTTTCATTATCATAGCTGCCAACTTAAATTAAGACAGTAATACAATACAGATTGTTTATGTTGAAAGTAGTGCAAGTCCATTGTTTTGAAAATTGAGAAATCAAATAATTTACTTATACTATAGTATTCATAACTGATATTTTAAAATATCTATATTTATGATCAATATGTTAATAGATAACATCATGTAACGATTGATTGTGAAAGTGGTTTAAGTCTATCAACGACTCATACAGAATTTGTATCGTTTCACTTAAGAAAAAATTTGTGCTTGTCTACTTAATTACATCAAAGACAATTATAATTATTATAATTCACGAGAATCAATAATATTATTAGTTATAATAGTGAAATTTGAAAGTTGAACACATTTTGACTTTTAATTTATGTAAATATTGTGGGAGGTCTGTGGTGTTTTGGTGTAAGCACCTAACTATGGTCGTGAGTTCGAATTTTACTCCCACATCCTGTTATACGCAAGGGTATAACATTCCGTAGGATGTTCGTATAACATTCTGTAGGAGTAATGTGGATTGGTGAGACAAAGCACACCAATTCCAAACTGAATTATAAATATATTGAACAATGCGAGAGGCATAGTGTAGTGGTTGACGTTCCTGACTTGGACGTTATGATTGTGAGTGCGAATCCTCCTCCCGCATCCTGTTATACCAAAAAGGGTAAAAACGGGATTACAACTAGTATATATATAATATTTAGCATAAAACCAAATGAGCACGGTTGTTCCAATAACCGTTCAAGTATATCAGAGTGGTGATACTACACGTGCTGACTTCAGTTGGTTCCTACAGACTCTCTGACAGTTTCATTACGACCTCATGCAAGCCTATGCATGTCCTACGACCTGTCTTGGTACAAGTCGCTGCGGGTTTGAACGTGTTGTCTTAGTCGTGACACACTCAAACTCATATTTATAAGTAAATATTGTAAAAACTTTGTTAATAATGCCTACATATTGTTATATTTATAGAATTATTAACAAAAACGTTGCAAAATTTATTAAATAAAACTCTTATAGAGTTGAGAGGTCTACAAACAAGCTTTATAGACTTTGTAGTACCTCAAATGGTAATTGAGAGAAATCAAGAAAATGTATAAATCGATTGTTGTAAGCAAATTCAGCTAATTCAAGACTTTATACATATAATATAAAATATCGGGAGGTCTGTGATGCAGTGGTTACGTGCCAGACTATGAAGTTATAGTCGTCCTCCTCCCGTATCCTGTTATACCCAAAAAAAGGGGTGAAAACCGGGATTAAAACTATATACTACAAAATTTTATATACTCAATAATATATTACATTATAAAAACATCTAAATACTCAATAATAGTATGTCCATTTTGTGATATGTCAATGGACAGATTATAGGATACTAAATTAGAGGTTGAAAATGAAACAAAAGCTGAGAAAGTTTTTTTTACTTTTGTTAAAGCTCTTCAGTGGAAGATTATAAGAAGTCACATTTATACTATAATATATTTGCGTCGCAGTGCTGTCCATTTTCTACGTTCAGTTAGAAAATGCTCGAAAAATGTATCATTTACAGTCAAGTTATACTTATAACAGATAGAACATTCCTGTTATTAAAAATTTATATACATATTTGGGTAAATTGTTATAACTCGACAGCACTTATAAAATTAATACTTAAAAATGTATATAATATATAAAATAAAATTTTTATAAAGTTGAGAGTTCTGTGAATAAGCTTTATACACTTTACAGTATCTCAACTTGTAAATGGGAGAAATGGAAAAATGTATTTTTGGAAACAAATACATTCTATTCTACCCTTAATGCCTCTCCTCAGGGGCGAAGTAAGGGGAAATTTTATAAATATAACTGAATTCAGTGATGAGGTTTACTAAGCTGAAAGAAATAAAGGAAAACAAAAGTCATATCTGTCGTAAAATATATGGCATTTATATATATAGTCATTACATTGTTAATATAGTTCTGAACTCGTTGAAACATTCTTAAACTTAGTATAATTTATTTATACTTTTTATATCGGCTAAAGTTCTAACTTCTAAATACCTCCAAATGAGAAAAATAGACTTATACCACTTTCAAATCAACGGAAGGAGTACTAAACTTCTCTTTTGGTTCAAGAGTTTTAATATAACTTTTAAAAAGTGTTATGTAGAATGTATAAATTGTATATGTGTTGTATAGGGTGTTCAAAAAATTGTCAGCAACACAGAACACTTTGAGAGATGAGAGTTTAGGGTTAGTCAAAATGGACGCGAGGTTATGAACTAAACAGAAACCAAAGTTTTTAGTCCTTGGATTAGATCAGATTGCTCATTTTTGTCAGGATTGCCAACATTTAACAGCAAAAATTGGCGGCGAATTCAAAATTTGGGTTAATTTCGGGCCAACCTTATTATTTGGCCTATTTGACGTCAGATCTTTCATAAATAGTGCGCATAACCACTGTTTATCAATATCACAAAGAGTTTATGCATTTATATGGAGCTTATTTCAAAAATAATGCACAAATTCAAATATCTCGTTGATTTTAACACACACCCTATACAATTGGCTTTGTAACTATATTTAAGTTGGCTGCACTGAAAAGGAAACAAACATGGCGTCTGTAAATCAATATGTAAGACTAGCTTTAGTGTCAAAACAGCTTATCTCCACCGGAAAAGCTCATGAAGCGTAGCAAATGATTCCAGTTACACACATTCACTCTAGCTTATGTCCCTGTATCTGTCTGGTTATGTCTCACATTAATTATTTTGTTGGTAATACTACAACTACTACAATCCCTTGGCGAGGTTTTTAACAATTTTCGGTTACTACAACATATCGTCTAACATGGTCACTGCCTTGGTTATGGATAAGTTTTTAATTAGGTCAAAGTGTTTTCTCTTAGGTCGCCGAGGACTTTCCATCTTCTTTAGTGTTAACACCGATGGACAATAATCAGGTTTGAAATGGTGTATGTAACAATGCGCGCTACTGGCATTGTTTTCTTCCATAAATATTGCACACACTTAAATCGGTTTCGTTTGGAAAGTCCATCGAATATTTTTCTTTCTCATAAATAATGCACACTGGATAATATTTTCGGTAGTGTTTTGGTCTTGGTTCATTAGGGAATATTTCCGTTTCATAAATATTGCACACTTTAGTAAGGTTTACGTTTTAATCATTGGATAAGTGAAAGGCTATAGTCCGTTGCTGCAAAATTTTTTTTGGGATTGTTTCTGAAGAACAGTTCTATGTCATGGTTCCAACAGGAAAGGAGAACCAGGGGATGTTATAAAATTCGAAGAGGGGGTAGGGAATATATTAAAAATTATTATAAAATGGTGGAAAAGTGTTACAAATCTGATTTTTATGTTTTACAGTAACATACTAACGAATACAGTATGGATAAAGAGAGAGGAGAGAGATAGACGATTGAGAACAGAAATAATTAAATGGAAGGAAAGAAAGAGGAACTGATGACTAACTGCTGAAAAGGTGACTAAGGATATCGTCCTATCGACTCGAGATCATACAGCATACATGTATTCAAGCATTGGCTCTCCTGTACCTAGTCAATAATCATCTGGCTACTAATCTAATGAAACCTCGCGTTAGTTTTTCATTTCCTGTTCCTCTGGCTATTCATTTATTTACGGATACACTTACATGGGAGTTTCATTTCATAAGTCCTGCACGCATTCACGTTATCATGGGTTGGTGATAGTGATATAGTTAATACCCGGGGAGTGATAAGCTTATACAAACTCATTTTTCTATGTTTCGAATCCTTATACAAAGTATCAACAACAGCATCTCAAAGAGGGTATCATATTCATCTCCTGTTTTTCCTGTCGACTGTATCTCTTCATCACTGTGATTCCTATTATGCTCACATTTATTGAGAATACTTATTGGAAGTGATGGATACTTAAACGATAACCTTATTTCATAAATACTGCACACTTAAACTGATGACTTCTTTCATAAAGATTGCATACTTCAAAGACTGACTCGTTTCATAAATGCTGCAGACTTTAACCATTGACTCATTTCATAAGTACTGCACACTAAAACGACTGACTCATTTCACAATTAGTGCACACTTAGACGAATTACTCCTTTCATACTGCACAAACTCGTGACTTCATTTATAAGCTGCACTAAATTGACTCGTTTCATAAATATCAACCACAAACAATGACTCGTTTCATAAATACTCAACTTTACACAAATTACTAGTTTCGTAAATACTGCAAACTTAAACAAATGACTTCTTTCATAGAGATTGCAAACTCGTTTCATAAATACTGCACACTTAAACCACTGATTCGTTTCACAAATATCAACCACAAACGAATGACTCGTTTCATAATTATTGCACACTTACACAAATTACTAGTTTCGTAAATACTGCAAACTTAAACAAATGACTTCTTTCATAAAGATTGTAAACTCAAACGACTGACTCGTTTCATAAATACTGCACACTTAAACGAATGACTTCTATCACAAAGATACTCAAACCACTGACTCGTATCACAAACACTTCACCTACACGAATTACTCGTTTCACAAATACTGCACACTTAAACCACTGATTCGTTTCACAAATATCAACCACAAACGAATTACTCGTTTCATAATTAGTGCACATTTAGGCAAATGACACATTTCAAAAATATCGCAAACTCTAACAAATGACTTATTTCATAAATATTGCACACATTACTTAGGTACATAAAACACAATTAACTTCATGGGTGGGGACACATGTGAATCTATCACGTCACAAATGACTTCCTCAAACAGTTTGACTTATTCTCTGTAATCAGACTGTCACACTAACTCTCTATCAGGGATACCTCTTCTTCAGCAATACTCACACCCTCACGACAAACTTGGCCAGTAATAAAAATCCTCTTCACAGATTTTTTGAATTATGTTAACACGCATACGTGCAGACGGTGATAATCACAGTCGGAGAACCTTTTCTCATGCGAAAGGAAAATCCTTTTCCTCACACACATAAATCTAATCCATTTCCATATGTGCGGAGATCGTAAACCGATAAAACATTTTCAATTCGTATATACGTCTGAGTGTTACGTCTTTTATGTCTTTACGTCATCATCTTCAAAACAGAGAAAAATTTGTCGTAAATTTCACAGCCTTTCCATACACCCTCTTCACCACGTCACGTCTCCTCAGGCAAAACCTTTTTCAATCCATTTCCGAATAACACACGGTGACGTAGTCATCACGTCCTGGTAAAAGTCGAGCTTTTCTTATTATTATTTCATTTTTCTACCTTTTTATCTCTTCCCTCCCTCTCCCCCGCCACCTCCTCCTTCCCTTTCGTCTTCTTCCTTCCTTCAACATTTAAATTATTCAAAGGTTTTTTTGTTGCCGCTGTTGTTGTTGCTGTTGTATCCCTTTTCGACTTTGACACGTATGAATTTCACTCACGAAAGGTTTCTTCATCTCCTTTTTCGTTTTTCTAAAGAAACAATATTGAAAACAGTATCTAGTTCCGAGCTGTCTTCTTATTTATGAAAATCTTCACCATGTTTTCCTTTCTTTTATCTATCCAGCCGCCTTATTTTCGTTTTTATCTACTGACTTGAAAACAAATGCGTGGAATATTTAAACGTGCAACATCTTTCTTTAGCATGTGACACAGATAAACAATCTTTTTATATATCTATATATTTATTATATATATATTGGATAAAACTGTTGCTCGATTCGGATCGTTGACTTTTATTTTATCTGTTTGGGTAGTGGCGGGTTAGAGGTCGGAGGGTGGTAACGGTAGGAGACGGACGTCACGGAGAGTTCAGATTTCGTTTTTGGAACCATCACGCGAGTTTTATCTACTTGACTTTGATCATTTTCACACTATCAACTGTCATTTTCTATTTTATCTACATTTTGAGTTTTGTTGTTGCGATTTTTGCATTGTCAGAGATAAATTTTTGTTGAGTTTGCTTAATTCACTGCTGATGTACGAAAGGAGCATGATTCACCTGTCAAAGTTGGAAATGCTGTATGCTGATCTCGAGTGGTGGGAGGCAGTTTCCCAAACTCTTTTGGGTTCAGTGACTCCAAGTTAATGGTGCCAACGATCAGGTTTCGGTTTTTGAGTTGGGTGTCCTTACTCTACATGACAACTACAGATAATTTTAAGTTGATAATTTTATCAATTAGATAATTAATTTGATAATTTCGATACAGCCAAGCGACCAATCAAAGGCTTTATTTATATTATCTGAAGAGTGATTCATAAAACTGTTCATTACTTTTGGAATGAATCGGTGGGAGGTGGGGTGGTTGGGTAGTCAAAGCACTTAAGTAGGTACGAGACTGGTGAGAGTTGGAATCAATCCTGTTAGAGGAGAAAATGACATTGAAACTTAACTTTTGGGATGAGTTCATCTAAATAATACTAAATAATTCTATAATAATAATAATATTAGCCTATTTGAGGCAGAAATCCTTTCATAAATAATGCACACTATTATTAACTACGATATTATTATAAAATATTGCTTGATATGCGATCTAGTTCATATGAAGTATAAAACAAAATCGCAGATAAACTACTTAGTGAACATAACTATACTGAATGATGGTTGGTATAACGAGCTTATAACAACAACTACCGAACTGTTACAACTGAGGTCGGACAAAAGACAAAACCTAGTGCAAGTGGACACACTCTGAAGTTTGGTTCGATTAGTTTTAACACAAGTTCCTCACAAAAGTGTGCATTACTTTTGAAACGAATTCTCCTTCAAAGGGTTATCTTACTAACTACATCCTTTATATTTATCTATTTATGAAACTAGCCGCTGATAAGGATATGCGGTAAGAAATTATAATGAGTATAGGTTACAAGAGTACAGACTTAAATTTAAATTAATATTTGAAAATTTAAATTTTCAATTACAATTTAAACGAGATCAAATTTTGATTGAGAGAAAATTGGTGGGACGGTGTGACTTAACAGATTTTTTAATTATTGTAGCAATGTGACTGAATGACATGCACCGTTGCCGCATTATGGATGCTGTTGTGACAGATGGATATTTAATGGACGACGATTATGATATCATATCACCGTCGGAAGAAAACTCCGAAGGAAATAGGATTGACGGGATAAATCTTCTGGGGGATGATGATGGAAGTGTTAGTCATAGAACAAACAAACAAGTTGATAATGTACACGCGTTCAGATAATCGAGTGTAGTGTCTTCAGACGTTTCATTTGAATATGATTATCATAATTAATATGTTTGAGAACGATGATTAGAATGCTCTCACTCTGGACCAATGAAAAGACTTAGTCTTCTCGCCTTTCGTACAACCATGTTGGTTTATCTCACGAAAATATTTAGATGATATTGTCCGCTTATAAAATTCAAATTAAACCCACCTTCTTCTTATATTCATGCCGTAAGCCCTTGGTGGCCACTGGGTCACACGACTTACCAAAAAAAGGTTTTTACAAGTCCGGTTTTCGATGTATACAGTCCAACCTCAGGGCATCATCTGTATGTAAATCTGTCAGTCTGTTCCTGTATATTGCCTCATGAAGATATGTTGAGGCAGTTTCTGAGCATAGGCCCGAACATTTTCGTACTGGTCAGGCACTATAGTTCAGGCTTAACAGTGAGCAATCGACCTTTCACAAATTTTCACTGGGCCACTCAGCAGAGCTTGGTGGGCTGCAGTTTGAATACCAACGCCATAAGCCAAAAATTATGGATTCTTCCATTTATTTTGCCACGTCAGCAATTTCAAAAAATTTTAATGACCCCCCTCTCAACCTTACCCTCTCCTCCAAACAGTGACATCTGCTATAGCTTCACCTCCCAGCCTCTCACCCAATTTCAACTACAATCACCATGGCTATCAATCCGCCATGTTTTCTAAAATCACTTTTCCTGCTTCTAAACATTCTCTCTCTCTCTCTCTCAACCTCTACTCTCTTTCTGCTCAAGATTATAAATTTATAAAATAAGCCTTTTTTTAAAAAAAAGCTCTCCCCACAAAGATTACAGGGATTTCATTTCCGGGTCTGATTCGATAATGCCCGTTTTCCGCTTTTTACCTAAATGATTTGATTACTGTTATTAACTTTCTTCAGAGATAATCTATATATACTCCTTTTTTTTATATTTTATTTACTTTTTGTTTAAATCGCATTTTTGTAAATGATTCTGTTTGAAAAGCTTTTTTTTTATAATAATCCGGTTGTGAGTTTCCACTTTTCTTTCAAAAGCGTTCATCTTTTAATCCGATAATCGGTCTTTTCTTAATTACATGGTTTTAACTTTAAAATGATGATAATGATAACAATTTTGAGTTGTTTATGAATTAGAGGCAAATTATCTTTAAATTGGAAGATAAATAAATCGCATAACTGTTGAAATTCAGACGGCAAACAAGATTACGAAATGTAAAATAAATTCCTTAACGGAAGTGTGCAATATTTTTGAAGGCTCTATTGCGACTGAGACTTTTGTGTTTTGTTTGATATACGTGTCGTCATACAATATTACAAACTTGTTTAGATCAGGGTTGGACAAACTTAAGGTTTTGGTTGTTTATGTACGATCGACCCGAAAGATGAGTTTAATTAAAAATTAAATTAAATTAAATTGGTAGAAACATGTGATTTCTTAATTATTTTCGTTTGTTAACTTAACTACCCTCTGCCTTCAAGCATGAGGCACTAAATAGTTTAGAGGAATTAGGTTTGAGGAGCAGACCAACCGTTTGAATAAACCCCAACGAAGGCTAGAGTTAGTAGATAAATTTTGTAGATAATTTTGAGTCTGAAGTACTATAATTGTTAAATTTGCTAAATTAAAACAGATTTTAAATTGATCTAGAAAATGGACACCGATCGAATGTTGACCTATTCGGGATCGATCGTTTCTCCACCTCTGATCTAGTTGAAGTCTAACAAGACACTGTCAGTTTATTGAATTAATTGAAGACAAATAAGTCACATTAATAATTTAAGTGTGCAATATTTATGAAGTGTGTTTTTTGCATGTCACTCACGTAACAAAATTTTAAATTTAAATGTGTGCAATATTTACATCAAATCGATTCTTTGGTTGAGTGTGTAATACTTATGAAACAACACCTTCACTCAAGTGTGCAAAAATTTGGTCTCAGAATTTGGAGTTAAGTAAGCTAAGTCCTTCCCTCTTTTTGGGAAAAAAAAAAACAACAGCAACAAAAGTTGGTGTTTAAAATCGTTTCAAACTGTCGGATTTGTTTAGAATGATTCTGTTTCAAGGTCAAACAGGAAACACAAACTAAGTTTTTGGCCACAAACACTTGAACCATGAAATTAATTAAACGGATGGCTAATTTTCGAACGAGATTTTGCAAATAGGAAACCAAAGTCCAGAAATCAATTAATTCTCTCCTTCTTCCTATTCTTCCTCTTCTCCCCTGCCTCCTCCTCCTCCTCCTTCTTCTCCTTTCTATCTCCTAATCCGAAATGCCAAATTTGAAAAGTTTTACAGCTTGTCGACACCATAGCATTAAACATTTTCGAGAAAAATTTTTAATTTAAAATAGAAGAAAATGAAATTGACTGCACACTTAGAAGAAGGACTTATTTCATAAGTAATGCACAGTCGTATAAAAAAATCATTTTTCACGTCATTCCTAGGAGTCGTGATATCATCCTTCTATTTGAAAGAAAGACATGAGAATACGAATTTCTCTTCCACTTCTACATCCCCGTATTTCATAAGTTCTGCACACTGTTATGAGCAGTTCAACTTTATATGAGATGAGAAGGGAAAGGGGTGATCATGTTCAGTGATATAATATAAATTTTAAAGAATTTTTCTCACTCTCATGTCATTTATATTATTATTTTTGGAAGGGGAGAGAGCGATAGGGAAGTAAAAATCTTTTACTACTTCTACATCTTTGTATTTCATAAGTACTGCACACTGTTATGGATAGTTCATTCGTATAACAAACCCGAGTGTTGATGAGATTGTGATTGAAGAAGGGAAGGGGCTGAATTATCCACGTTTTCAGTGATTCAAATTTTAAAGAATTTTACTCACTCTTATCATTTATACTGATATTATCTATAAATATATATATTGGATAGACTTATATATTTTGTTTATATTAGACTGGGTGAGTCGTAAATAATTGTATCGATCGAAACTGGAAAGTACCGCGTTCTATATTTATGGCTTTAGGTCAATTATACATTTCACTTGAGCGAAGGTTCTATTTCATAAGTATTGCACACTTCAAAGTGATTTAATTTATAATCAACGGTTTTGTGAGGAACTTATTTCGTAAATACTCCACCATTTAAGAAGGATTTTCCTAACTGTAAAGCCCCAACTACTTGAAGGTTTCATAAGTAATGCACAGAGAGAGAGAGAGCTACTTCAACATCATCCAGACAAATTCAAAATTTGACAAATTGCAAAGCACCGGATTCAACTTTCAAATTGATTGCACTTTAATAAAGAGAGAGGGGTTCAAATAAATGACAGTACTATACACAAACAGCGTTAATCGAAGGTATCTGTCTGTCCTTTTCACCAACTCGTTTGGTTTCTCCACAGGTTTGAGGTGAGAACGACCCATTTTAATCTCAACCTTCTCACAGTCTCATAAAAATTCTGAGGACGATACTGAGCAGAAATTTTTCCTTCCTTTTTCGGGGGTTATTCACCACCACAACCCCTTTCTCTCTTCTCTTTATTGTCGAGTTAAAGTAATTTTCTCGTAGTTTAGCAGGGAACGAGTTTCCCATCGAAGAGATTAAAGATTTTACTTCTTAACTTTCTTTCTCCTCATCAAAAGTCTTGACGGGGTCACCAACTTCTTGAAGAATAATGTCATCTTCAAGTTTTCACCCTTTTCAACTTCCCTTAAAAAGAAAACTCACCCCGTTCATCCAATATTGTTATACTGTATGGAGAAGAGGCGGGAGGATAAGTGTATCTCATCTGGCAACTAGACTTGATTAGTATAAATAGGCCTACATATCTATATGGTGATAGACGTTGTTATACTGAAGCACCCTTTACAACAGGTTAATTGAGGGTTGTTGGAATTGTTCTTCGTCTATTTTTTACTTCTTCTGTTAGGCCCCATTATTTATATTCCCCCAACAGCTCTTTATATTCCTTCTGTTCCTCCATTTTCCCTCTCTCTGACCCAAGTGTGTAATAAAATCCTTTAAGCATCAACCGGTTGTTACAAACAGAACAAACCAACATCCCGGGGAGGTGGGGATATTTAAAATCAGCAACAGAATCCCTAGTTTCCCTAAGGCATTCCCTCAAAATATTCTTATTAACGTAAATAAATAAATAAATAAATAAAAAGGAAAAGGAAGTAAAGCAAACTTAATTCAAACGCTATTAAAGATGAAGCTTTACTGCCGGAGAGTCTTAAAACTAAACCACCACCACAACCACCATAAATGAATGTTATCCCGTCCTCGGGAGCGATTATTGTACGAAAGGCGTCGACGCCATAAACTTTATTTCTAATATTTTTACTAAGTTATGGATTAATAAATTTAATATTTCCCTCCCCGTTTTCCTTCTAAAGGCTGTGCAGGATAGAACTAAGGAATCTGTGAGAGTTTTGATGACGAATTCGATATTACAAGTCAAATTACTGTCACGAAAACTTGAGATTCGAATGAAACGTTAGAAGATGAAAATCACGTGAAGAGTGACGATTATTAATTAAATTAATTACGAGTCAAGCGTCGAGGTTTTAATAACTGTTAATAATCAGTTATTAACTGTTTCGAATAAACGACAGCTTGTTTGTTTGTTGGCTTGTGTCAATGTGAAGGCACAACGTTGAAGGAAGGGAACTGATTCCGAGAGAATTCGATATAGATTATGTAACAGTTAGAGGAGAAACACTGTTTAGCTTTCTATTAACAGTTATTCTGTTACTAACCTTTGCGTTATACTGAAAAAACGATTGTGTTCTGGGTGTTTTTGAACCTCCATGAACCATGAGTCCAGTGGTTCTGTTTTCATTTGATATTATCAATATAATACTCAATATACTTTTAAAATTAAAGGAAGATGACTATAACAGAACTATTTATAAACTTATACTACGCTGTAAATGAGTTTTAAGATTTTCGCAGCTGTTATTAGTCAAATTTTAGAAATCTGACGTGGCGTGATAGTCAAAGGCTATATACTGTTGCTAAAATTACGCTCTAAATCTTATAAATGACGCACTAGTTGTTTGGCAAGACAAGTTTGTATCTGAGCAAAAGTTTTTCTGTCAAATTATGACTTTTGTATAAGTGAAAAGTGTTATACACAAGTAACACATTCACAGATAGCTGCTAAGAGACAAACGAGCCATTTTATACTTAATTTTGTCAAGAATATACATCTACTTTATCAATAGCAGCTGATAAGTCAACTTTTATTATACTAAAATGCAAAATATATAATCTGGGAAACATCTCAGATGTCAGTATAACGTCATACTCACTAAAAATCTCTATTTTATATAATTATCACTTTAATCTACCATCAACCGCTACTAATGCCCTCAGAAATTATTCTAACAGTTTATTTTATAAACTATATCACTGAAAATATACTCTTATACATTTTTTGGTGTATATAATAGTTAGATTATTTGCTGAGTGGTTGATATTTATCTACACCGCTGCTTAGATTGACTTAAGTGTGCCTGAAACCCCTCTGGAGCAGGCTATCATTCGAAAATCAAGTCAAATCATTATATTATAAAGTATATTAATCTAATATACAAATAAATACTTGAATTTGTATAAATAAACCCACTTTTGTTTAAAAGTGGGTTCTGGAGTAAAAGCACCCAGAAACGATAGACAGTTTGTGTCTGTGTTGACGTTTTCGATTATGAAAAAATTTTTTTTGAAGTTTGAGGGAGGCGATTTGTATAAATCGACGCTCTTGAGTATATAATGAAGCAAATATTAGCAGATATTGATACTAAGAAAGATGAACGACTTTGAATTTGGCCACTGGGTTCAAAAGTACTCAGATATACAGCAAAGGTTAAGCATTAAAGCAATTAATTAGAATGACAGAGTGACGAAGATGAAATTTAATTTGATTACCGTTGTGATTCATTGTTAATAGGCTGACAATGTCTTTGTAGTTTAAATTTTGGAAACGCTAACCAGGTTTCTCATTTACTACTGTGAGTGAACATAGGTCTAAGTGCAACCGGTTCTTAGGAGCGATCGTTCTAATTGGCTCATTCTTTCCTCAAATTGATACTAAATGAAATCACAAACTGTGCATTACTTTTGAGATGAATTATCAACAAGAGTGTGCAATAATTATTAAAGAGACAGAGTTTGAGATGAGTTTTCATAAGCGAACTTGACCGAAAGTTTGCATTACTTTCGACATGAACTACTTTTAAATAAAAGTGTGCAATATTTATGAAACAGAGCCTGCATTTTAGTTTGATATACTAATCAATAACTTATGATATTAAAATGAACATACATCGAAGACGCTTCGTAAGAATACGCATCGATTTTTAAATAATTACAAGTTTATAAGAATTCTATACTAAAGTGTGCAATATTTATGAAACAAAGCTTGCATTTTAGTTTGAAACACCAATGAACGGCCTGCGATATTAATATCAACTTAAATTACTAACATAATAATCGAATATACTTCGTGTAAGTGCGCATCACTAATTGCAAGTTTCTAACTTTTAGCTGGGGATTAAAGTGTGCAATATTTATGAAATATAGTTTGCGTTTAGTGTGAATAACAAATGAAAGGGCTATAATATAAAATTTAACTTAAATTACTAATCAACCATAAAACTGTGCACCGATATTTAAATAATTACAAGTTAACATTTAACTACAGTGGGAATTCTATATTAAAGTGTGCAATATTTATGAAAGAAAGGCTCAGTAAATCTATTTAATAAAAGCCCATAAATTGAAAAAAAATATTTGCAATTTTTATGAAGTAGAGACTCAATTTTGATATACGAATGAAAGGGCTGTGATATTAATATCGACATAAATTACTACTAATCGAACATAGGAATTCTGTATTAAAGTGTGCAATATTTATGAAAGTCTACTTGATACTAACAAAAATATTTGCCATTTGGTGATGAAAGTAGGTGGTATGATGATGATGACACTAAATTATAATAATAACAGAATACTAATCTAAACTAATACTAATAACAACAGAAAAATAATTTTGCACAGGAATTCTGTATTAAAGTGTGCATTATTTATGAAAGTCTAGTTGATACTAAAAAAAATATTTGCCATTTTGATGATGAAAGTAGATGGTGTGATGTTGATACTAAATTCTAATAATAACAGAATTCTAATCTAAACTAATACTTAGAATAATAATTTTGCAAAGTAATAACAATAACGATAATATTAATATTAATATATAAAATAACTTTAGTGTGGATAAAAATGAAAACAAACTTACAATTAACATAACATGATCAAATACTAAATTATTTAATTACTAAACTTGAATTAAGCAATGTAGTTCTGAAAATTTTAGAGAACGACAGAGAATGAGAACTACTTGAGAAGTGGTATATTATATATATACTACATCGTTTCGCCTTCTTGGGTGTTATAATGCTCACTCATATACGAGAACAAGAACAAAGTAACTAAGTAACACGTTAGCTGCCAGTATTGAAAAGAAAGTTCAGATTCTCTGCGCCATATTTCAGATTTAGGGTGCTGTCGGAGAATCCAAATCTGATACCTGAATTCGCTTTTTGTTCTAAATTTTGAGATAGTTAGTCGAGGTATGTGCCATATAGCTAAATGAAATAAACTCAGTTCGTATATTTTGTGCTGTTGGATGAATAACATTATATTGAACAATTTTTATATATATAATGTACATTAGGCCTATAGTATATTATACTCTCTGCACTCTAACAGAAAGTATAATTCGTCAGTCGTCAATCTTTAAACGAAAGAATACAAACATGTCACTTGAATGACAGGTCAGGACACAACAGGCACACTCAAAGCTGAGTGCATTCAGACAAGTGTTTGTACTTAAGAGCTACGAAAGCTGTCTGTATCTGTCAGCTGAAACCTATTCAGATAGCTGACGAAGTTCTCATGCCAGTAAAAACTTGGTATGAGTGATATTTATCTTTTTGTTCCACATCCTATACAGTTTGTATATACTGTGTGACACATCCACTTTGAATGTTTCCTTCTATCATCGTTTCTGCAATAAGTATAATTATACTCAAGATTTTGGATAGTAGGCCTACTCATTTTGAAATTATATAAGAGCAACCAAATCATTTGGCTAAATTATGGCAGAAATTATTTATTTATACTCGTTTAGCTCTCTTTACTCTTATTTATTGATTTAGTGAGAGATCTCTGGCGTAGTGACCTATAAAACTTGTGGTCCTGAGTTTGAATTCTCTCTCACACATCCTGTTACACCCAAGGGTGAAAAACTTATTAATAACTCAAACTCAATTTATTTATTTATTGCATTATTTATGATAGCTGACCTATTGTATAAATTAAGCGGCTTTGTATAGTATATGCTAAACATAATATGGCACAAACAGTATACCTCGAAGTACACGTGAACATTTTAGTAAGGCCACACGAAATGTAGCACATGGCAGTTAACGTGATTAATAATTATGTAAAAAAGTAAAATCTAAATAATAGATTAATAAATAAATACATAAAGCAAAGATTAAACAATAAGTACATAAATACATTAATAAACTAATATAGGAAAAATGAATAAGTATGATATAATGAATTAAGCTAAGTAAAATGAATAGTAAAGGCAAAAAATACAGTAATAAATATATACATAAAGTGAAGATCAATAAATAAAGCACATAAATATGAATCATAAAAATAAATAAATAAAATAAATAGGGTGAAACCAAACAATAAATAGACTGAAATAGAAAAACGGGTGAATATACTGAATTGAAATAAGTAAAAAGCATACACCAGGGAAAAACTAAACAACAAATTAATAAATAAATACATAAAGTAATATATAACCAATAAATACATGATTAAACTAATAAATAAGAAAAATGAGTGAATGTATAAAAATTAAAATCAGTAAATTGAATAATGCAGAGATGTACAAACTAGGGGTCGCCAAATTTTTAAAACTGCATCATGCCTGTATGGTTTATGTTGTATAAAGTTGTATAAGAAGTTTTATCTTAAAATTATGAATAAAATTAATATGTGTCAGATTTGATGATGTTTGTATTCGATGAAATGAAAGAAATTCGCGAACTATACATCGTATTTGTGAACATCTATCTCAAGGGGTTGCCAAAATTTTTTCCTCTGCAGAAGGGGTCGCCAAAATATTCTCTGTACTGAAGGGGTCACATTCAGAAAAAGATTTGCGCATTACTGCATTAATTAATATATACATAAAGTCAAATTACATAAATAAATCACACAAATCTAAATTACAAAGATAAATAGATACAATAAATAAGGTAAAACTAAATAAATAAATACATAGAGTAATGATTAACCAATAAATACATGAAAAATTAATAAATAGCAAAAGTGAATGAGTTTAATGAATCAATATAAGTTAAATAATACAACAGGCAACAAATAAACAATAAATAATTTGATAAATACATAAAATAAAGATAAATAAATAAGACAATAAAGAAATAATGTAAAACTAACCAATACATAAAGTAAAATAGAAAAATGGTTGAATATACTAAATTTAAATAAGTAAAATATATACAATAGGAAAAAACTTAACAACAAATCAATAAATAAATCCATAAATTAATGTTTATGTATAATAACTAAACTAATAAGTAGGAAAAGTGTAATGAACTAAAATAATTAAATTGAACATGGCAAATAATAAACAAAACATTAATAAGATATGTATAAAGTCAAATTATATAAATAAATAACACAAACTAAACAATAAATCAGTGAATAAGTACATAAAGTAATGATTAACCAATAAATACATGAAAAACAAATAAATAGGAAAAGCCAATGAGTATAATGAAACAAAATAAGTAAAATATATACACCAGAGAAAAACTAAACAACAAATTAATAAATAAGTACATAAAGTTATGTTTAACCAATAAATACATGTCTAAAATAATAAATAGGGAAAATGGATGAGTGTAATGAACTAAAATAGTTAAATTGGGTACAAGAAGCAAAAAAATAAGCAATACATTAATGTATACATACATAAACTGAAGATCAATAAATCAAAACAACGAAACTAATGTTTGTGAAATAAATTAATAGCAGGCAAAAATAAACAATAAATTAATAAATAAGATGATACCGCATTTGTTGGAACGTTGAAAGTGTTTACAGTCCTCTTCGTTTTAAATGGTAACATCTGTATACTGTATGAAATTTATTTATAATTAAAAAATATTATTTGTAATAAGTAAGACAAATATAATTAGGAACTGTGTACTGTGGTACAAAATGAATTCATCGTTAGAGTTTGAATTTACTTTTGAATTAAATTATTGACAAGAGTGTGCATTTCTTTTGAAAGGAGTATTAGAACCAAAAATAAGATATGAAACGCAGAGTTACTGAGAGTATATTGAAATTTACTTTACTGATATTCACTCATGAAGTTAGTGTTGGTTAATAATTACTCCATGAAAGTGTGTTAAGTTAAGGGAATGAAGTCTTGATGAAATTGTGCACTATTTATGAAATAAATAAGTTATGTAAATAATTATTTTTGTGCACTAGTTTGGTAATTAATTGTAAATTAGTGTCCTGACTAAAAGCGGGAACTGATTTTGACATGAAAGGTACATGGTCATTATTTGTTGCTATGAAGTTATGATTAAATTATTGATACATAATGTTTGCATTAATAGTACAAGTGTGCAATATTTTTGAAATGAATTACTCATAAAAATGTACTGTAACAAGGTTGTACTTTTACTTTATCAATGTATGTATAATAGGATATGTGGGGGTAGGGAGTCTTGTAGAGAGGAGTGTGTGTACCTTTTAAAAGAATTTCGAAAAAAAGTGTGCAATATTTATGAAATAGGCTGAAGCACGAGGATTTCTCGAGAACAATTAATAAGCACAAGATGGAAATTTGTTACTAGATAAGTCAAAAATTAGTGTATAGTGGTTGTGAGGAAAACTGTATGAAAGTGTGCATTACTTTTGAAATGTATTAGTTGAAAGGTCGAATAGGTTAAGTAGGTCTGGGATTACTTAGCTGGGACCAGTAACCTATCCTTAGGCCCTAGATTCTTCTACTTCCACCGCCTTCTTCTTTTGTTGTCTTTACTTCATCTTCTTCTCTTTGCTTATTCTCTCTTTCATCTTCTTCTTCCTAGATTCTTTTGTCCTTCTTCTGATTCTAAATTTATTCTCTACCAGTACAGTTCTTCTTGTCTGCGTTTTTAGTCATCCCCTACTCTTGGAGGGTTTATCTCTCTTCAACCCCTCTCTCCTCATCCTTTGGAAGATAATTCTCGCCACCATTTTCATATTCATGCTCTTATTAATTATTATTATTATTATTATTATTATCACTTTATCTTGAAGCGAGCGGAAGTTATTTGCCGTTAATAACGATTATTAACGTTTTATATTGTAACGTATATTGTAGTGGAGGGGAAGGTTAGCGAGATGAGGTGAGGAGGAGCGGGGAAGTGACCGTAATAAAAATATTTCGCTTTGTCTTCTGTAATTCTCGTCGGGGATTTTTATTTCTTTTTTTCTTGTTGACGTTTTATTTTTATTTTTATTTATTTATTTGATCATAGGCTTGTGAGCTTCGAATTATTTTTTTATTTTTATTTGTTTGTCGCTCTCTCAGTTTAATCTTGAAGTCGCTCGTTTCCTTTCTTTCCTTCCTCTCCAGCCATAATGGTCTTTGGTGACTTTATGGTTTTATCTTTTTTATCTTTTCTCTTTTCTTTTTTTTTGTACTTCCCTTGCTTCTTTCTTTTCCTTCTTCCCTTTTATTCTTTTTTAATTTTTCCCCTTCCTTTCTATTTTGGCTTCCTTCTTTTCTTAAAATTTGTTTTGTTCCTTCTGTCTCCTTTCCACTTTCATACTATTCTTGTCGTTTTCATTCAAGTTGCTTTTACTTTGATTACTTTCTTCTTTCGTTTTCAGTCTTGCTTAAATTCTTTTATCTCCTTTCGCTGGCTTATATTATTTTTTTACCTGTTTCTGTCTTTTTCATTTATTTTCCTTTCCAATCTTTCTACTTTCTTGTTTTTTATTCATATTCCTCTTTCCACCTGCCTTGCCTTTTCCCTCAAGATTTAAAAGGAAACCTTTTCTCTCGAATTGCTTATTTAATGCAGACTCTGCCCTTTTTATAACTTTCATATTTGCATCTTTACCTCTACCGTTTTCCTTTTTCGTTGTGTTTGTTTTTACCTTTTTTCCTGAAACTCTTTTTATGGAACTGGTCTCATACTTTTCCCTGCTTTTGTCTAGCACTTTACTCTATATTTCCTAAGGCGGATTATGTACTTAGTCTCCTTTATTCTTCTTCAAACATGAATGTAGTTTTTATAAAGCTCCTTAAAAAAAACGTCATCGCTCTTTACCCGCCTTTCTTTCTTCTTTGTTGAAAGCTATTTCAATCGATGTGGAAAAAAGCTCCTTTGTGACTTCAGTATAATCTGTTATTCAAAGTAAATGCGGGTAAAGGCATTTGTCTATCTACTGTGACAGGATTTCGAAATGATATCAGAAATTGACAAATGTTCCAGAGAAGAGATCAAAGAAACCATTGCCTCACGAGTTTTAGTATGTGGGCGAAGTCAAAACGGGATTCTATTTATCTATTCGGATATACTAGAACGCTGCTTTTGTTCACATCTGGAGTATCTCTCCTTAATTAAAGTACTATTAACGATCCATTGATTTTTATTTAATGCTTATTTCAAAAGTGATGCACATTTTCATGGAGTTTCTTATTTTGAAAGTTGGACTCAAATTATTCTCGTTGATTTTGTTGACTTACGACCACTGCTCATAGACAAAAGCCTATTCAGAGAAACTGAGAGATAAAAAAATGGCCGGGAATATTTTAGAGCATAAAAATCCCGTCAAAGAAAACAATAGAAGAAAAGAAATGGGAAATGTTTAAACAAACCGTAAAACGTAACAAAAGATGTAAAGGAGAGAGAGGGAGGAGGTCTATTCAAGCGCGTAATTCAAAAGATGCGTGACCTTCCGAAACCTCATAAAACTATCGTAAAAGGTACACACGATGTGAGGGATCAAACGGGGAGGAGGAGAGAAAGCAACAGAGCCAAACAGTTTCCGTTTTTTCTGGAGAAGAAACTCAAAAACCCATAAACTTTCCCTCGTATTACCCCCAAGAAATTCAAATCATTTGACATTCGTCAAGGCGAAGGAGAAAAAAATTTTTTTTAGAAAACTCAGAGAGAAAGTGATGCTGGGTTTGAGTTTGCAAAATTAATGATCGAGAAACAAAGTTTTGGGGAAGGAGGGGGTGTGTTAAAGAGAGCCAAATTTCCAACTGAGTTTTTCTTTCTCTCTATCTTCCTTCCTTTTTTTTTTGTAAAAAAACGTTACTGTTAACAGAAATCCTCCGAGAAGATAGATGAACTAGGAGATGCACTTCCTTTCGTTTCAACTTCCGCCTGTTAACCGGATGTTTTTTTTCCCAAAGGTACTTTATATCATTGCTAAGTGCTCGCTTCCAGCCTTGCCTGTTGGGACTGTGAATTCTCACAGCTTTTCCTTTTCTTACTTTCATTTTTAGTTTCGCAAATGACGAAAAGTATGGATGAAACTCTTGAGAGGTGAAAGAAATAAAAAATAAGCATCTTGATGATGATACCAATCTGTAAATTTATACAATTTTATGAGTTATACATTTCAAAACGATTGCACACTTTCATGAAGGTGAAAATTGGTGTGTGAGATCTCCTCTAAGAATGTACTCCCTCTTACGTGTTAACACCTGAATGAGGACTGAGTCTAGGATGTCACTGTCACATTAGGAGTTCGTTTATTGTTCGAGCTGTTATGATGGGTATTAGGAACCAGTCTTCCCTTATGAATCAAGAAACCAACAAGAAGATGAGTGTATCTACTTCAACAGTGCAGTAAAAAGGAAATGTGAGGGGGTGATGAGAACGAAGAAGAATAGACGACAAAAATAAAATGTTTTATTAGATAGAAGACCTGTTTCATTGTCACTGAGTTACAAATTGTTTAAAATAAATCCTTCAAACTCAAAAGACGTACATGTTTATCATTAATTTTCCTAATCACAATTAAAGTTACATAAGAAATTTATTTCATTAACAACCAAGAGAGAGAGAACTTAAACTCTAATGAGAGGAAACGAGAAACAAATCCAGTTCAGCAGTATTTAAAAAAAAAAAATTTTCATTTTCTCTTTCTGCATAGGACTCATTCCAAATTTTGACAAACACCCTCACCCCCAACCCATCCACTCAGCAAAAAAAAGGAAATAAACAGGAAAAGAGTAATTTTTCTTCTAAATCATTTATCCTTTCCCGGAGTCAACCACTCGAAAAACGAATTCATTTGCTAACACATTGTTTTCATAGTTTCGCACATGAAAGACATCTATCTACCAAACAACAGAGGAGGAGAAGAAAAAAAAAAGAGTTCAAACGAAACGGGATAATAGGTTATTAATGATCCGAGCCAAAAACAAAATAAATTGCTTAAAACAAAGATATAGAAGAGAGAGAGAGACAAAAAAAGTCTGTTAAAAATGAAAAACTCATTTCAAGAAACTCAGATGTGAACTTAAAACGCGATCCGACGGCAGACATATTGGCTGAACAATGAACATTGGATTAAAAAAATTTTCTCCCCGAATCTGTTTTCCGCTGCTTTTTTCTCTACAGACAAAAACTGCGGATTATTTTTCAAAAAAAAATCTTCATCTTATAAAAATTTCCACTCGGATAACTCTCCTCTTATTTTGTCTCAACTTGAAGGAAAATAAATCCACAGCCTTCTCGACGACGAAACAAATCAAACGGATTTCATCCAGCCAAATCTGGAAAATCTTTTGTTAACGACTTTCGGTAATCTAAAATATTGTTATTATCAACCAAAGATAAAAAAAAAAAAAGAATTTATCTAAAGATTTGATAGTGAATAACAATATAGACAGACAATCCCCAGATTAGGTTATGTAAGACATTTTCATTTTGGTTAAATAAAATTTTTATACAGAAACCCATTTAATAAATACCGCACGATTGGAGATATAGAAGAGTAAAAATTATAAATAAAGCATCCCCGAGTATAAGTACTAAATATATAACTGCTACAAATCCCGGATTGGTTTCCTGTAAGTACATTCACATTATCAATAATAAAACTTTCGTGAATATCTCATTTAATAAATAATTATATGTGAGACTGATATTAATATTGAACAAATTTTTTCATAAATCAATAATTTAACAAATTTTCACGATTTCTATCAAACCATAATTCAATATCTCTATGGAATTCCTACATGAGGCAAAAAATTTCACGACAGCCTAATTTCACAGATAAAGCAAATATTCGTGAGAAATTTTTTTTCGTTCAAAAGCACAACACACATTTGTGGAGATTTTCCTTCAAAAATAATGCACGATCACATCCGTAATTCATTTCGAAACCCCTCTAAATCACGATCCCGTTTTCAAAATGATGGCCGAAAATTTTCCCTGTCCAAATTTTTCTAGCCTCACGCGATTTCATTCCGTTTTCCTTTAGATAACACCAATTCCATTCACTTTCCGGTAAATTTCAAATCTTATTTGTATTAAATATTTAATTTTTAATAAATTTAAACTTCCGATTTGAGAAGAAAGGAAAAAAGACTCCTGTCTTATTTCGAGCACGCGAAAAAATACCAGGGTCTGATGCCACGTTCACTATTGATCGGAAATGAAATCCTGGTATCGCATAAGCGACGAAAGATGTCTCACTGCGCCCACGCACGCGTATCAATTAACCTAAGCCATTATCATAAATCGAGTTTTAAATTAATTTTTATCAAATATAATTAACTTGTATATAAATTATTATACTGGCTAACTTCGCGAAAAAGATATAAATAATCTCATTCGTATAAATAAAATTATTGTTATTAATATTTCGTCGTGTTTCTCTCACTCCATTTTGGAGAAAATCGTAGCGGCTCGTTTGATATATTGATAATAATAATAATATATAAATTCGAATATAATTTCAAATATTTTTGCTCTCTCTCGTTAGAAGTATAAACTTGAGTTTTTCGATTTTGGTGGTGGTTTTAATCCCGTTTTTCACCTTTTTTTGGGCATAAGGAGGATTCGAACTCCCGACCATTTACGTCCAAGTCAGGAACTTTAACCATTACACTACTCCTCCCACCAGTTTTTCGATTTTCAAAAACCGGTTTCTAGGACCAAATTTACGTTAACCAAAACTCCTTATTTTAAGAAAATATTCTAAAAAATCAGAATTTCATTGGGAGAATATTTATTCGGGATTTGTTTCGTCGCTTGATTGCTATTTTGTATTTCTCTGCTGTATCTCATTCCACGAAGTCAAGGTTACCTTAATCCAAAGTTTTTGGAATCTTGTGGTTTTGTTACCCGTTTCTCCTCCTCTGTCAGCCATTTTTTTTTTGTATAAACTTCTCATTTTGTTAAATTGTTCTCTAAGTAAATTGTTTTCTCTCTCAGTTATTTTTTGTGAGCATTTTTATACAGCATTTCACTCAAATCCGGATTTGTCAGTGACAATGAAAAAATTTTTATTGGGGGGGAAGTCAAAAATTATAAAACAGAAATTGGTTAAGAAATTATTACAGAGCTTTACAAAATGAGTGGTAGAAAAAAGACACCCAAAACTAGTGATACAGTTAATTAATAAAGCCCACAGACAGTAAACTTCTTCCTTTAGCCACCAAAAGTGACTTGATAAAAGTAGGAGAAGAATTGTTATCTCTAACACTTCAATCAAGGACAATCAAGAATCCAATTAGTACAAAGGCTATATATAAACATAGCCAAGAACTCTATACTTCTTCCTCTACTCCAAAAACTTTGCAAAAAAGAGTTATTGGTCTTAGAAGGAGCAGACAAAGAACAAAGAATTCAGATATATTATCTGAAGCCTTATAACCACTCAAGTCCACCTCATTAGAAGGTGAACAAATTTTTTTATATATTACATACCAGTCATAGCTTCCCAATACTAAATCAGTATATGTTCTTTGTGCTTCTAAACCCTATATTATAAAAATTATTATTTGCGAATAATCCCATTGGGACAACGCAAAGTACTCACCTGGTATGTTCCCCTTCCTCGTGCCTATACTTACTTCATTCTTCTGCTGTTGGTTTCTTTCCTCTCTTGAGACAATGTTGCTTCCTCTTGGGTTTCTCCTCCTGGTCAACTTGTTACTTGTAAATTTTGGAAATATTTTCTAGTATAAAGGTTAGTTTTGATTTCACCAATCCGCTTCATTGGGTTATATATAAGGTATATCTGGGTTGGGTTATATTATATCCAAATAATTTTATTTAGTATGCAACTCATTTATGTTGTATTTTTATTACTATAAGCGTCTCTCTAGATATACTATGAATAAATAATATTAAAAACTTCTATATTAGATTTGTAAATATAAATTTTTTAAGTTTGAAAGCTAAATATTGGGTTCAACCAGTTTTTGTACAAACCATAGTATAAACAAGTGTTTGAACTCGATTTTAAAATATATTATCAACAACCCAGACTATTCACCATTACAAAAACAGTACTCCTTTGTATCTTATGACGTCACCCATGAAGACAATGACGCTACTCTCTACAATATTGTGTGGACATTTTTGTACCTAACAATCCTAATATCTATATAGTAGTAGTTTGAATTTGAGTCTTGTGACATAGACCCCTGGGGGTCAATATAAACCGCTTTGGGAATCATTGCTTTAGTATAACACAATTTGGGAGAGGATTTGAACTCACAATCAAAACAAGAGCTAAATGCTTTGATCACCACTCCCACTATCTCAATTTTAATATCAACTAACAGATGTTTCAACTATTCTGCAACTATAGTAGTCTGGGGAAAATATTTTAATAAGTCATGACTTATTTGAGTTATTATTAATATTATTTAATCATAGTTTAGTTTAAGACTTATTTAAGTGTTTTTAATATTATTCAATATTTGATCAAATTAATTTTTACATGTAATTAAAAAATTATTCTACCAAGGCAGAGACTATCAAGCTAACTGTAACCAGTAGTACAAACCAATAAGGTAGAAAAGGTTTCATATAACAAGTGATAAACCTTTTCATGAGGAATCAATGTTATGAGTAACACACAAATGGGAACTTAACACACTCTTGAAGATTTATGTTTTACAAATGAATCAATCAATTATTTGTGAATTTAAATGTGATTGTTAAGAAATTTTCTAAAATCTACTTGTTAAATATTGAACAGTAACAAGAAGAAACCTCATCAATAATGGGCTTGGTAAGGCTATACCACACAAATGACCATTTCCTTAGATTAAGGTGTACATTGTATAAATTGGCACAATCATGTGAAAGGATTCTTTGAATGTTGTGTTTGTTTGCATGTGTTTGAATGTTTTGTTTGAATGTCATCTTCTGGAAAAAACTTCATCAAAGGTGGAACTGCAACTTCAAAAGGTTTGTAATGATCATGTTTGGTTGTAACCGGTTTCTTTCAACAATAAATAAAAATTTTTTTATTAATTAATCCACTTCTTGATTGACAAAAAGTGAGTGCATACTTATGACATAACAAATGAGAGCTTAATTCAACAAGTACTTACCACACTTCCATGGAGATAGAGATAATTAAAATGACTCATTCAGCACAACCCTGTAAACAAAATAATTTAACAACCCATACACAGATTATTGTACAATTTTATGTCATCATTAAAATGGTTTGACCTGCAATCTTCTTCATAAAAATGGCACACAGTATCAAGAATAAATTTCATCAAAAGCAACAAGATATCTTTAAAAGGGTTTACAATAATTATATCAGGTTATAACAAGTTTCATTTAGCAATTGATGCAACAAATTCTCATAAAAAAATCCATTTTGAAAGTGATTCACACTTTTTTATTCACACCCATAAAATTAAACAAGCTAAATAAATAACTTGAATAATGAACAAGCTTGTGATGATTTTTTAAATAATCAACAAAGTTTGATGAGAAAGTGATGATTTTTAATCAAAAGGAAAGGGGCGCATTAACTAAGAAACTAATCCTTACTGAGGAAATGCATTACTTTGAAAAGGAATTTATCACCAAAGTTACATTGGGAAATGATTTCTTGCTAAAACTCTACATTGCTCATGGAATGAAATCCTCACAAAAAGCTTTTTGTTAAAGTTATTAAATGAGAAAAGGCAACTCCTTTCAAAAACTCTTCTCAAAAACTCAACTCAATAAAACCCATTTAGACAGATAAATAAATTAAGAACAAATTCACACAAACAAAAAATGTCAATTAAATGAGAAACTAACCTAACCTTAATAAAAACCTCATTGCGTTTTCTCCTGAAAAGAACAGATTTAAATAATTATCTGTCTATACATTATTCAAAGTGTAATCCTATTTCCTTTTCATGTTTTTCAAAACCTTTTTGAGCCTTTTTAATTAAAAAAAACCAAGTTAGGATCCTTTTCATACTCATCCCTATTGAATCAAGACAAAAAATTCATTTGCACGAAAGTGAAGCATGTAATAAAGTTTACAACAAAATAAAAAGAATAATCATTTGTGTAACTTTGTGTAATTTCCTGATAAAAACCCCAAAACGCTTACCTTTTTGAGGGGAAAGCCTTCAAATCTTTTATCTTTCGCCTAAAACATGGAAGCAAAATATTAAACAAAAGAACAGAACATAATCCATAGAATAAGCCAACGGTTTTTATGAGATTTTTAATTTTTATGGAAGATTTTGAGGATTTTGATTGGTCGAAGGTTTTTAGTAAAACGGAAATCAATCTCTATTGGCTCACATTTCTGATGACGTAACATAAGCTTATGCAAGTTTGGCGGTTTTTGATGAAAGAATATAGTCTTCCATCTTTGTTTGCTTGGATTTGGACGCGTCCTCTCAGTCCGTGAGTAAAAATTAATATTTCTTTACATCATTTTTGACTTTTGCTTGGAGATAGGTTGAGGTTTTAGTTGAACGAGTTATCGAATAAGTCATAAATCAATTTTGGAGGTTGGAGGGGTTAAGCAATCAGTGTGTTCAACGGATAAAAGACTCAAAATGAGAAATTGTTTTTGGTTAGAGAGATGTTCATTTTTCTCCCAAGATATTTCTCTTTTTCCTACTATTCTTTCCATTTTTTCCTCTCCTCCTTCATGGGAGTTACTCAAAGTAATTAATTCTGTCTTAGGTTTCATTTTGATTCTCCTAAGTATCCTTTTCCCATCACTCTTATGGATTTCCTTTGGTTGTAGTCACTGCCTTTTTTGAATTTGTTTCATTCTGCTTTTCTCATGTCAAATTGTGGTTGGTGTTATTAAATTGAAGGTACCAGCAAATACCAGATGATATCTATTGTTTTGTATGATTAGTATAGAGATGTGATTAGGTTAAGTAGGCCCATGACATTTTGGGATGGATGTGCTACATCCTGGTAGCTGCTTCTCTAGGACCTGGTGTCCCATGGAGCAGGAAGAATGTTAATCACTTTTTTGAAGACTTGTTTTTGGTTGGGGTTTGAACCTACACTGCTAATCACATGACTTCATTCATTTCATAATTATTGCACACTATTCTGTGAGACTATATTGGGCTTGCTCCTGTCTTCTGTTTCTTTCTTTAGTCGCCTTTTACTGTTGATTCCTATTTTCCACACTTACGCAATCTTCCAGATTTTTATCGCAAAATAATTTTATTTTGTCAGTTTTTCGTTTTCTTTCAGCTGTAGAGCTTTTCCCTGTAATTATCAAGTTTTTCCTTTGCTTTTCGTTTTATTTTAATCCCTTTTTATCTTCTAGAATTTTTAGCTCCTTTTCCAAATCACTAATTTCTGACTTGAGCTCTTTTTCTCTCCTCCATGTTGTTTCTTTCTTTGTATCTTAGCTTATTTATTTCAATTACAATCTCCTAGAGCTTACTTATAATGAGCTATATATACAGTACTTACTGGCTAAGTCCTCGGATTTTTTCAATTTTTCGGGTTTTATTGTGAGTATTTATACTTCTTCCAGAATCCTTTCTTTTTTTTGTTTAACAACACGACAGTGTTTGGCAATTCGCCACTTCTCTCTTTCCGCCGACAGAATTTTGTTTTTTGTCCCGATTTGACTGAAACACACAAATAAATTGTTTATAACAAGAAAGAAAATTCTCATCGCTAGAAATGTCTTAATCGTTAAAATACTGAAACTTAACCAAATCATGGCGTTTCTCATTTCAGAAATATTGCACAATTTTGTAAACAATTCGTTTCATATGTGATTAACGCCTTTTGTAATGAAATCTAATCAAAAATCTGTGGAAAAGACAGTCTAGTTCTACTGTAATTGTTTTAAAAAGCTTTGCCAAATTTTATAATTAAGTGTGCAGTACTTTTGGCATGAAAGTGTGCCTTTGGGGCATAAATTACATATAAAAATGAGTATTATTGAAACGAAGATCTCATTAGAATTCACAATATTTGTGTTTATTCTCGAAAGTGTGCATTTATTTTGAAATGAATTCATCTTGTATGTGGATCAGTTTTGAGATGAAACCTCCGAGTCGGTGGGCAGTACTTATGACATCTCCAAGAGACTTAAGAGAAATGATATCCTCAGGAAGATGAGCAATATTTATGAGATGGGTTCTCTATAAGAGTGTGCACAACTTTTGAATTGACTGTCTTCATGAGAGAGAACAATATTCATGGGTATAATTCTTTCATGAGAGTGCTTATCGCTTATGAAAATGACTGGTAGACAAATTTACCACCATTTTGAGAGACGTGTTGTTGTAAATTTTTACTGACATGAGTGTTATCAAACCTCTGTTGTTCTTCCTTCAACCCTCCATCATCCCTTATTCTTGTTCCGTCTGAATAACTTCATTATGTTCGTGAATGAACTTGTTTCATATACACTTCTCTCCTTTCTATTAAATTTAAAACTTTTTTTCTTCTTCCACCCCTAGTTCGTTCCCTTTATTCTACAACATTTCACCACCCCACTCGAGTGGAACAACCACCCTGCTGAGACCGGGAAAACGTGGAAATGAAAGTTAGGGAAGCAAAAAACACGAGAGCGAGAGACTTAATCATTTCAAAAATAAAGTGTAAAGCCTTTCTGAACGTTTCCACGATTACTTTTCACGTCAAGTCAGAGCAACAGCTTTTGCTGTTTTTTATTTTCTGAAGGAGGGACAAGGGAAAACAGGAGGAAGACGGAAAAGGAAAAAGGAAACTAAACAAATGAAGCAGTAATTTTCGGTTTTTCTTGTTCGTTTGACGTTTTTCCCTTTTTTCATGGGCTTTGGCCAGAGGCTTAATGATCGGAGAATGATCGATTTGTTCTTTTCTATACCTTTTTTTTGCTGTTGTACAGTCCTGACCCCTGCCCTGGGCAACCCACCGGAGAGCTTTTCCGGTTTCTTGGGTCAAACTCGGCTGTTTTTTTATTTACTTTGTGTTCCTTCCCTTTTTAAAGAGAGATTCGGGGAAGCTGAGGGTATAAGAAAGCTTTTATCATCCCCTTTCTTTGACTGCTGACGTTAGACTAGACTTTTATCATTCTATTGTGCTTCCTTCTTCTTCCTAACATTCTCCAACTTCACGTTTGATTAATTTTTCTCTAAAAGAAATATCCCTGGTAAAGTGAATAGGTGTTCGTACGTCGAGGAAATTTCCTGTCTAATCTCGACAAAAGAATCGATTCCTCTTCTAAATTCACACCCTAAACCCCACGGTCTACTACAACCCTCGATTCATTCTAATTGAATTGTGTTTCCTGTATCAGGCGCCATCTTTGATAATTATGTTGTGATCGAACATAAAGGGAATACAAAGATGGTGGAAATGAAACAAAGAGGGTACGCTTAATTGCATACTGCTGTTTTCCGACAGAAGGGTTGGTTATATTCAATTTGAAAGGAAATAGAGAGAGAGAGAGAGACAAAAGGAGAGGACAAGGAGGGTCGGCGACCTTTTCGAACCCTTCCAAGATTCATTCGGTTTTAGATAAAACACATGAGATCCATACGCGGTGAGAATCTATATCAGAAGAACCGCCGGTCTTAGTATCTTAATCTCAATCAAAGATTTATTTAACAGATTACTAAACGGAAGTAGTCGGACATGTTGGCTACATCTTTCTCAGAAGGGAAACCGCTTAATTAGTTAGTCTGGTTTAGTTTGGTCCGATAGATGTATAGTTGGCTTCCTTCCAGATTGGAAAAGATTAGTTATCGCGTATCTTTTGTCATGATTATCGGTCGAACCGATTCCTTTTTTTTTCTTAAATTCTCGTCTTGTTTTATGCGAAGGATGTAGGTAGTGACCTTGAACTTGACTCTGAATCGAGTCCAAGTCTGTTGGATGTGTTTAGTATATCATGAACTTAAGCATTTTGGAATTGGGCGATGAGTTTTTCTTGTACTCTCGCTTTTGGTTTATCAGACGGATGCCAACAGACTTTTCTCCTCGTCAATTATGTTGTGGGTGCGACAGGATACTGCTAAGATTTGGTTCTATGCTGAAACATGGCTCTTCCGAACATTAGGATAAGCCATATCTCGTTAATTTGTGTTGTAATCTTGTCTTATACAACAGATACAAGCGGGTTTTGATCTTAAACTCCCCTCTGATCCATCAACAATAGTCATTCTGTCTTTTTTGATCTGATTCAAACGATTTTACGCTCTTATGATCTGTTGTCGTTTTAAGTAGTACAAACTTACCCCTAAAATAACTCCAACTCCATTGTACGCTGTTGTGTTATCGATATGAATTGACATGTTTTGCACACTCAAGAATCGTTTTATGCGGATGGTAGAATCTGATTGTTGAAACTTGGCTATCTCCCAACAGGAGAAGAAGCCTTATCGCAGTCCTTTGTAATTTGTTTGGGATGAATCCGCATGTTATCTTCGCTTCTCGTTATCCGACGGATGCGGGCGGAAAGTCAGAATTCGTCTCTCACCTAACTCTGAAATGATAATAACGTTGTTCGTACATAAATTAGGTCTTCGCACACTTCAGTTTGGTTTTACGGTTTAAACCTTGGTTCAGTTCCAACAGGAGAAGTGTATTGATTTCAGTTTTTACGCGACGGATAGATTTGGTTTCGAGCTTTTATTCGGTGTTAACGTTGTTCTTACCTTGTTTCATGCTAGCCTACAGGACTGGAGGAACTTTTAATCCGCGTCTTGTAGTTCAATTTGAATGATTTTCAGAGTTTTCCTGAGTTTCTGTTAAGTGACAGAAACAAAGTTTCTTTTAAAACTTATCTCCTTTCCAACTCAACCGTGGGAGGGCTGCGGCGGAGTGGTCAAAACGTCTGAAAAGTTATGGTCGTGAGTTGCAGTCTCCTTCCTCATCTTGTTATTCCCAAGAGTGAAAGACGGCATTAAAACTAAGAAAGAAAAAAGTTTTGCAACTCAACTCCTGCCCCTCACTTCTCTAGACTTATTGCAGCAAATTGATGTGCTTACTTCAAGTTTCGTTTTATGCGATGAGTGCAACACAGGTTTCAAGACATATCTCCTTCCGAGGTCCATCACATAGTTTTGTGACGTGTTTAGGATAAATCGGCTGGTTATCTTGTGTTTACTGCTGACTCCCTACCAACATGATAATCTTTTGATTGGTAGCTGAAATGATTTGATTAGGTTCTGGTTTTGTTTTACGCGATTTATACCAATTACATACACATATCTACTTCCTGTGGGTTTCAAACTCTGTTTGTGCCTTTGTTATGTTATCAAAGTGAATTGACATGTTTTGCACACTCCAGATTCGTTTTATGCGAGTGGTAGAATCGGATTTTCAAAATTTGGCTACTTCCCAACACGAGTAGAACGCTTTATCACATGGTTTTGTAATGCGTTTGGGATGAATCGGCCTGTTATCTCATGTCTTCGCTATCCGACGGATGCGGACGAGAGTCAGAAATTAGCTCTAACCTAACACTAAAACGACTATATAATGTTCTTCGTACATAAATTAGATTTCCTTCGACTCCAGTTTCGTTTTATGCGAGTTGTAAATCTTGGTTAGCTTCCAACACGAGAAAACCTTTTCTGAGGTAATCGGAATGAATTTACGCGTTTTTTTCTTTATATTACCGTTTTGTCCGTGCTTCGGTTTTCGTTTTATGCGAGGTTTTATTTGACAGAATTGGTTTTAGGAGACTTTGCTTACTACGAACACAACACGAAGCCTGGTTGCGTGACTTTAAACCGTGTTTTAGATGAGTTGTCAGTGCTATTTTATGTCCTGATCTTGTTTTATGCGACGGTTTTTTAATGTTCATCTCAGTCCAACACGAGAACGATGCCTTCTTCCCTGATGTAATTGAAATAATTTTTACGCGTTTAGAATTTGCTTTTCGAAACTTATCTCCTCCCCAAAGAACGTTGTTTTGGGATAAATCGGCACGCTAGCTTTTGGATGTGATCCTTTTTTTAAGGGTGGATGCGAGCGGGTTTCGGTCCTGAGCTACTACCTCTGACCCAAGAAGGGATTTTGTGATTCAAATACGCACGGAAGCGAGAATCCCTTCGATATTTTTCAACCCTCTTTGTAGTCTTTTGTAGTTTTTTTTTGAATTGTAATTTGAGAAGTTCAAACAGGAAAAAAGCTGGATCGAATCCTTTTGTAACGTGTTAGGGGTGCTACCCTAAGTCCCCTTTTCCTTTTGCGCAAGGGATGTAAAAGGTTCTTAATTTAGGCGCCCCTTCCACTCGAGAACAACCCTTAAACTGCCTTTTGTTCTGAGTTTGTTTGAAATGATTAATGCTAATGCTACAGACTTACCTCTCTTCTAACTCACACTCTTTTGGGTCCGTTATAATAGTAACTTGACATACTTCAGATTCGTTTTATGCGAGTGATAAAACCGGCCTTTTGAAGACTGGCCTCCTCCCAACAGGAAATGAAACGGTATGTTCGACCTTTTTTTATGCGACGGATCCGGGTGGGTTGTAGTCTTGATTCCCCTAAAACACAAGAACAGCATTTAGACCGTCTTTGGGTTGGTGACTGGAATGAATTCAACGATTTTCTCGTGTGGTTTTAAGCGATGCATGTTGACGACAGTTTAAAATTCATTTTGTTCCATCTCGAACTATGTTGTTCGCTTTTTTTATACTTAAATTTATGAGTTCTGTCTGTAGTGCACCAAAATTCGGGGATGAGTCGGATAAAAAACAAAACTCGACTAATATTTTATAAACTTTTGTCCAACAATCCCACACGCTAAAATCTACAGACGCACTGATTCAAAATTTTTTTGTCTGGCCAGGATGACACATCCCAACTTCATCCTAACACAGTGGTCACATCTGTTTATGCTAAAAAGGCATAGTACATGTCGCAATGCAGGTTTGGTTTTGTGCGGTTGATAGATTCAGCTTATCTCAACACTTAGCTTGGTTACTTCCTTTTCTACCGGGTTTGGGATGGATCCGAACTTTCATCTACGCTTGGTGTTATGCAATTAGGTTTTGATTTTGGAGGTTTTATGACAAAAGAACCTTTATACCGTCTTTCGTAGGGTAATTTGAATCAATTTAGCCGTTGCTTCCGTGTTGTAGTGTTGTTTTAAGTGATTGATGCTAATGACATATTAAAACTTCCCTTTCCTACCCTTCCTTCAACTAGAACTTTATTGTTTGCTTTTGTTCTGTTATGAAAATGAATTTACAAGTTTCCTAATACTCTAGCTTCGTTTTACGCGAGGGGTGTGAGAGGGTTTTAATCTTGGCAACCCAACAAGAACCTTTTCCCGTCCTTTTGTAGTTAATTTAACCGTTTCCTTACTGTCTCGTTTTGTTTGATGCGACTCATACAATTCCTTCCGTCTGATACTTCCATCCACTGCCGGTCTTTTTCTGTTGCCGAATTATAGCTACAAATTGACTTGTTTTCTTTAATTCTCGTTTCGTTTTATGCGACGAACGCAACAGGCTTTTCAAATTTGGCTTCCTTCCAACCCGAAAAGACTCTTTTATTGCACCCTTTTGTAATGGGTTCGAGATGTATTGGCGCGTTTTCCTACATTTTTATTTCTTATTATGCCATCCATGCAAGTCACGTCTTGCAAATTTGGCACCGTTCCAACCCAAAGCCCATTGTCATCTTTTATAACACTGTTTAAATGAGTCGAAACGTTTTCTTAGGTTCAGTTTACAACTCACGAACTAAATTTTTCTTTTTAAACAAATGATGCGTTTAATTATTTAATTGCGATGACATTGATTGTCTTCTTACACTTACGATATTTCATTTATCTTGGAACTATTTAAATCGCATAAAAAAAGTTTCCAAAAGGAGGGGTTTTATGAAACTACCCCTTTCCTAACCTCTGGATAATAGTTTTTCGACTCAAAAATTTTTTTATTATCGAAAGGACTATACCTCGTTTTGTACGGAAAACGTGTTTGATATACCAATGTACTACAATTTGTATTCGATATTATATTATACTTCTTAGTTACTTTATGCGAGATACTTAGAAAGATGAACAAACATAATCTAATCATTTTTGAGTTTGGGAATGCGGGAGGAGGTTTCGAACTCACGATCATAAAATCAGAAACTTAGAATTGTATACACCCATACCTCGCTTTACGGCTTAGATAAGTTCCACTAAAGCGAAAAGCCGTATAGGAAATCAATTATTCTAACACAAATTCATAGAAATTCAATGGGATCGGTTTCAAATTTAAAAAAAATGGTTTATCATTCAAAATGCTTTTTATCTCTTTTAAATCAAAGAATATATACATAACAAGTACATAGATATGTAGATAAAATACATACATAATCTGTATACATACATAATTTTTAAATGGCTTTAATCTGATGACGGTGAAAAATGGTAACCTGCAGATCACTTTTGTCATCATGTCAGGATGGACCTGGCTGTAAAAAATTATCCAGCGTTGTTTGTCTTGCCTTCTTGTCTATTTCGTTCTTCAGTGATTTATAACAGCTAATGGCTGAGTTACTTCCCCGAGAAACTTTAGCACTACATTCAGGATCGTTTTCAAGGAGTATGTTTCGAAATAGGAAAAAGCTTTCGAGAAATTTTTGATGTTAGCTGTTTGGATACGACAGGCTCTGTCTCTTCATCAAATGCCAGTTCTGCTTGCGATATGAAAGAGGTTCTCTATCAGCTTTAAGTAGATCAAGCACATGGCGTTCGTTCAAACCTTCAAAGCCGAGATTATGTTCTGGATCCAAAATGTTTTGCCTAATTTCGGGAAGGAAATTAACTTCTGCACCAGTACTTTTGACACATTTTGGCCGTTATAGCGAAGCATTTTAGTTGTAAATGGAAAACGAGCCATAATTGAAGAAGGCCGTTATAGCGAAATGCCGTATAAAGAGCGGCCGTATAGCGAGGTATGGGTGTATTCGTATCAGAATTGACAACCAAATATATTACAACGGAAATGTCACAAATCTCGTTTTTGCACTGGAGAGATTTTTTTTAGAATCACAGGAAAAAGCAAGTTTGAGATACGTCGTTTTGTAAGAATTCATTTGAAGAAGAAAAAAATTCCTCGTTCTACAAAGCGCTGAATAATAGATAAAATCAAAAAACGCGGGGAAAAACAAAATTTGAATAAATTTCGGAACGATTATTGCTTCAAATTGCCATAATCGGATTGAATTTCAGTCGAGAAAATCGTGTAGAGGAGAAGATTCTTTCCGACGGATCCGAGAAGGTGGTGAAAACGTTTTCGTGACGTCACAAATGGCATCCGGCTATAGCGAGATGCCTTCCTATGGAAAACCGAGGAAAATCCAAGGTGGAA
Organism: Columbicola columbae; assembly: GCA_016920875.1. Lineage (NCBI taxonomy): Eukaryota > Metazoa > Arthropoda > Insecta > Psocodea > Philopteridae > Columbicola > Columbicola columbae. Next base: position 5,023,572 of record JADMLL010000010.1, read on the forward strand.
GAACGGTCTATGAAGCCAGGAAAAATTATTTTGGAATATTTAAATTGATGTCCGGGTGATAATCGTAAAATGATTGAGATATGCATACGATTAGCATGTGAGACATGTTAATTGTTTTTTCGTCACTTCCTCCATTTTGTTATTCTTATTTTGCTTTTCTTCCCTTATTCGCATCTGATTTTAAACCCCCCCGCGCAGGGACTTTCTCAACAAATCAGATCTCATCGTTTACACCTTTTCGGTTGACTAAGGCTGACCTAATAGGTTAACTTCTGGAGTTGGAAAATCTGAGTCGCGAGTGCGTTTTTCCAAAATACCGCCATTCATTCTTCCATTCTTGTTCACAACGTCATCGTGAATACTTGTGCGAATCGGCTTTTTCTGTGCGATTTTCAGGTTTTGGGAATTCGGATCTCCCCGGATTCCTCTTTTCCTTTGTGCTTTTGATTTTTACCGTGTGTTATGTTGACCTACACACCTTTCTGTCGATATGAGCTCCGTAAGTAATGTTTTTCTGGTATTTTCTTCTTTTTTGATTGTTTCTTTAAAGGCCTCGCCTCCCCCGAAGTGTTATATGACAAAGAAAACTTTGCTTTTCGTTTTGACTACTTTCTCTCCTGTTATCGACCCGATTTCAGGTTGTGTTCTCTAAAACTCATTTCCCGACATATTCAACCGGGGTAAACTTTTCTCTTTGTGTTCTAGCAAAGCTACCTTCGAACCCATACCATATTTCAAACAGAGCTTCCCTGTAAAGGATCCCCTCAAGCTCTCTAAGCGTTTACCTCAACAAAAATACGATCCCCGGGAAAATCTTTTGAGGTTGAAAGCAAGCACAAGCACACATTTTTTGAGATGTGTATCCCCCCCCCCTCAGAATCTATTTTCTTTTAAATGCCCTCGCAATTAAAAATTTATTAAAAACCTTTTTGAAATTATAAATTTTTTGAGTTGAGATGTAAAGAAAAAAATTTTTTCTAAAATCCCGGAAATTGGCTCAAAAATTTTTTGGGGAGCTGGCCTCATATCACAGGTTTTGTAATTTTGTACATTTGTATTTTTTAAAAATATTGTTTTCAAATTGTCGAATTTGGTTTGTAAATATGGTTTTATAAAAAATGTAAGTGGCGCGGCTCCCAAAAAACGGCCCCGCCCCAAAAAAACTTGGCGCAGATTTGATCTCTACCAAGGAAACATAATCAGAGTTGAATGGGGTTGAGTTGGTTGAGATTTCGGGCTCGGGGGTGTAAGTGATGAAATAAAAGAGAAGGATTGTGCCCCCTACACCCCCAAAAAGAAAATTGTTTTTCTTCAACCTTGTAGAATCTCAGCCCTAAAGCCCCGTTTTTGGAAGATTGCTTTCCGTTTTTTAAATCATGCGTGCCCTTAATATCTCTCTCTCTCCTCCATTCTCCATCTTCTTTTTTGTTTATTGTCTTATTTGTATTTAATTATTTTTGTTTTTAACTATTTTATCTAGTCTTATGATATCTAGTTAGACAAACGAAATATTTACACCTCAGTGAGAGTGAAGGAACATCCCTTGAAGAAGGAAGTAAGGAGGAATGTCATCTCTTCCCGTCCGCCATTTTTCGTTTCCATTACTCAGACCATCCGTTTTATTTTTACATAAATTTTTAAATAACTTTTATAAGTCACTTCACTTAAGTATATGTGACCTAATTTGAGACTTAGAAAGTCATAAACCAAAGAAAATCGATGAAGAAATGAAAGTCAAATCTCAAAATCACGCTTTAGCCGGAACCGTCGGATCGCTTCGAGCGGCTCTCGGTTCTTGGCCGAACGCCGAACGCCGTTCTCAGTTCAAAATCGCGGTGAAAGATAAATATTGGAGTTCCAAATCCCCAAAATCTTGTCAATCGATTCGGTAAAATGAATTAATAAGCTAAGTGTGCATTATTTATGAGGTGAAGTCTTAAGAAGAGTGAAGTTTAGTTAAGTTTAGTTTGGGTGAGTTGGGAGGGATTAAGTTAAAGTTTCAAATTGATTGATGAAAGTAATGATTTTGAATGAAATAAGTTGGAAAATTAAGTTTAAACAAGTGTGCATTACTTATGAAATGATAGGAGTGTGCCTAACTTTGGAAATAAGCTTGGGGAAGTGTCGATCAAAACGAATAACTTTGGTGAAAGGTCAGGAAATCGGTTAGAAAATAATAATAAATCAGAATAACCGCAGGTGTGCATTATTTATGAAATGAATTGGTCATGAGAGGGTGCCTAACCTTAAGAACAATCCGGGGAAACTAGTTAAAAATGTAAAAATGCTTCGAATCAAAAAGTCAGGAGAGTTGGAAGTGTTCACCCATTTGGACATTTAGATGAACGAATTTCATGAAGAATTAATTAATTAATCAGTGTGCATTACTTATGAAATGAGTTCGTTGTAATGTTTCCTATAAATTTTGTGCTAACTGCTGACTCGAGAGCAAAAATATTCGAGTGGGAGGGGATGGTTCTGTGCTTGTATCGTGAAAAGTATTTTTTCATTGTATAGTGATCGCTTGAAAGGTTTGTTTCGATCAAAAGGTTCCGCTCGAATGTTCTTTGTCCATCTACCTTTTGTTCATATCCGTCTACTGTATTTTGTCCTCTTCAATGACATTTTTTTCCTCTCTTTTATTTTTTGCTGATACAAAAGTGTGCGGGGGCTATCGTGTTCGAAACATATGAAAGAATATGCAAGTGAGAGAGAGGGAGGCTGTGTTCGTGAAAATCTTTTCTGACACAAAAAGTGTTTTTATTTTTGTTCAGTCACCTTAAAAATGATTTATCCCGTTCGAAAGATTCGAAAAAAATGGTCTTTGTCAATGTATCTTTTGTTTCGTTTCGTCTGCTGCCCTTTGTCTTTTCGGTTGACTTATTTCCATTCGACTAACCAATATTTCCTATTATTCTCCTCGCTGACTGCCAAGTACAAAAGTGTACAGGAAAGCGTGGGTTTGAAGTTAAAATCTGTGAGATTTGGAGTTTTTTGTGAGAAATTTATTCTGTAAAAATGAGATGAAAAATAAGGACAGTTTGGGCAGAATGCAGAAACGGTTGCTCAAATTTGGGAAAATTGGTGGAGGGACACTTACCCGCACAACTTAGAGGGATCGCTTGCACGAGAGGGTATATATCATTGGGGAATAAGGTTCAGGCTTGAAATTTTGGGTATAAAATGTTTTATTCTATAAGAAAAGTCTAGAAAGTTTTGAAAAATAAGTCCAAACATAATTGTGCATTATTTATGAAAGATTCAAGAATACAAATTCAGAAGTTGAATAATTTTGGAAGGGATTTTGTCTTGTGAATAAACAAGAAGCCTGTTTGCTATTTCGGAAATGTCATTTCCTTCCCAAAAAAGGAGCGTAGCTTGGGATGAGAGTCCTTGACACGAGTGTGCAATACATATGGAACATACACTTCAACGCGTAATACAATATGAAGAAGAAGAAGCGAAGAGGAGGAATTGTATTTCTCATTTCTCTTTCTCAGGAATTTTAAATCTGAACTCTCTTACAACCCCGGGACGAGGGACGGGGGGAAGGCAAGGAAAGAGGAGCGAAGCCTTTTTTAAAAGGAAAATCCTTGGCGTTCTTCGACTGGATTTTCAACATATGCGGATCGTATTACGACTTTTATTCTTAAAAGACTCCACGACCCCGTTGTCATAGTGTAAGAGAAAGAATTCGCTTTGGATTTCACTTGGAGGAGAAGGCAGTGGAGGGGAAAAAGAGGAGGAGTTTCTCTTATTTAAAAAAAAAGGATGACGTCACGGGAATCAGAGCTTGGGATTGGCTAAGCGAATGATGATAATAATGATGATGATAACAGCAAACATGGGATATGAAATTTCCTTTGTGCGTGTGTGCAACATATATGAAACCAGTAGGCGGAGGGGGAGGGGGGTCGAAAGGACAAACACAAAGGAAGGTTTCTGCTTTTGAGGTCTCTTTCACTCTCTCAACCTTTTAGCCTCGGGGACAATGTTCAAAGTTAATTAAAAGCCGGAACGAAAAATCTGAATTTTTATTTCCGCTTTTCCTGGTACATCCCTCACCCCCGAGCCCACGCCCACCTTTTCCCATCTTCTGTGTCCTCCTCCGATCACCCATCTCCCTCTTTGAAAAAGAAGAGAATGAATGGTCAGGTTGAGCTTTTAAAAAGTTTGGGTTGGGCTCCAGAATGGAAACGACAAAGGACCACTGGAATACAGCCCTTCCACGGTCTTATAGATAGAGGCTGCTGAGGGGGATGAAAGAAGCAAGATGGCCTCTAAAATACACCGAAAAATAATGACAAAGGACCCGGAAATTTTATTTTAAAAAGAAGTTTTTCAAAATTAGTCGAGTCCTCGAGTTTTGTGGAGGGGAGGCCGGTTTTTGAAAATTTCCCGAAATCGAGCTTTTTGTTTCTAGAAGGAAATAGGGCGAGGGGGTTATTTCGGCTTTGTGTTTCCATAATTTTTTTGGGAAAACTTTGATTCTCTTCCTCTGTCTTTGTCTTCACTTCGGGTTTTCGAGGACTTCGTCGTTTCTCCAAGTTTTCCCAAAATCATTGTATTCTGACAAAGACTTTGGGTTCAAGACCGAGCCTGTTTTCAAAAACCGTTCAATCATCCTTATTCCCTCCTCCCACAAAATCATGTCACCATCAGGAGAAAAGGAAAGGATCTTGTTTGGAATGATTTGATTGAGTGGAAATCTCATTGTTGAATTTTCCGAAGCGGTTCCATGACACAATCACATTTCCCGAATTTCTTTCACGACGAAATTCAACTTTCCGGAAAATCCGTTTTTCTTTTTATTCGGATTTAAAACTTTCTTAACTCCGTGGTTGTTTTGTGAATTATTAATTTGTTTTGGAGTGTTTGTCTTGAGTGGAAATATTTATGCGAAGTTTCTAAAAAAAAAAGTGTTGTCACCAAAACCTCTAAAAAAAATTTCATTTTAACGTTTGTGGCGACTTGGCAGGGTGTACATAATGTATGAAAAGAGTGCATTTATGAAAATGAATTTTGTTACAAAGTTATGCGATATAGTTAAATTAAGCTGACAGGAAAAAGTGTGTGTATTACTTAAATAATAAATTTCATCAGGTGCAGTATGCATTTTTGATGAAAGAGTTGAGTCGTAAAACTGTGAAATGGTTGTGTAATGAATTTCCACTCAAAATTTTCCTTGTTTTGAAGAGGAGGAGGAGGGAGATACCATGGAAATAGTGGTAGAATCGAAACTGAATTTGACGTTGAAGTCAAAAGCACAAAACAAAATCCCCAAGAGTGGATTTGCCTTTTAACATCAAAGTTACCCATCAAAGTTTCAATTTAAATCAAAAGGGATGGGGAGGGGGAAGTAAAGCTCTGAAGCTCCGAAAGCCCTGAGGCAAAATACCTTATCAATCATCGTATTCTATTGACAATCTTTAAGAACTGGGGCACGGTAGGAGGATGAGGAAGGCACGTGTTTCCAGGTTAATTCGGTTATCTTAACTTCTTCGACTTCAGTCACCAGCATCCCTTGTTGCCATAACCGAGTTACATCTCCAAGTTTATTGTTTCAGAAGCCTTTTCTACACCCTCTAATGCCTTTTCTCTCTCGATTGTGATAACACAACACACACTTGAGGTAACTAGCTAACTTTCACACATTATTATAGTTAACAAAGCTAAGAGGCTTAAAGTGAAAGCTCAAGAACTTTTAGCGCGGTGGAGGAGGAAGGGGCTGAAGAATCTATAAGATGGAGGTGGCGGTGAGGGAAAACACTTTAACGCTAAATCAAAAATCCTTTAGCTAATTAAGACGCAATTATTTAAAATTTTTAGCTAATGAGAAATCAGCTTTAATTAATTTTCTTTTTGAATTTTGAATGTTTAAATAACCCCCACTTCCCTTCCCTGCTCAAACTCTCTTTGTCTACGTTTTTGAGCTTTTTTCTCTAATTTTTTCCTCCGGAATTTTTCTACTCTCGTTGTCATCGTTCTCTCTTGGGGTCCTATCTCCTTCCTAACGGTATTTGGATTACGCTCTACCGTCCCTTGTCGATTTCCCTTTTACGTGCCCTCAGTGTTTATTTTCTTCTCTGTCGTTTTTAATACTGAAATGCTTCCTTCTCATTTTTATATTATTCTTGCTTTTGGCGGTTTGTTCAATCATCCTGTTATAGAATCCCCTGAGTGGTGTTAAAGTCCTCGACTATATGAGTTATGCTCGTGAGTTCAAATCCTCCTCTCGTATCCTGTTTTAGCCAAGAATGAAAAACGGAAGTAAAGCTAAACCAACTACACTGATTTCGTGTGTCGTCGTTCTTATACTTTTTGTTCCTTTTGGTGTAATGCTTAATCATAAAACAAATAAGTTATGCGATCGGGTTTCGTTTTACACGATAATTTTTGATATTAAACTCGTCCTCACTCGAATATTATATTATCAAATCATAGACATACTATGGGTGAACAATATAAAATAATTTTGTTTCATAATAGAATGGAACCTCTTATAATTCGTTCCGGAGTTTAACTCGTTATGCGAAACAATTTTTTTCATACAAATTTATGTAAAATAGGAGAATGCGTTCCAGGCCGAACACAAACTGTTGAGGACTCTCCATGTACGTGTCGATCATTATACCACAAATTGCTCGCTGTGGGAGACATCTTTTTTTGCATGTTATGCGAATTTCTCGCTATGAGAGGTTCCACCGTATGAACTCCGTTCAATAACATAAAGAAGAAGAACTCCAAAGTGTCGTCTTTGGGAGTAACTTTTTGTGCGTGTCCAGTGTTACGCGAATTTGTTCGTAGGTGTGATGAATATGTCATCATTATGATTACTGATATTAATTGATTTTGTTAAAAGTGTGCAGTATTTATGAAATGGATTGGTTCGTCGTCGGTCCTTTAGATTTTTAATGTTTCGCGATGTTTTAGATTTATGGTTTGAGTTGTTTGGGCTTTGAGCATCTTCTCTCTCTAAGTCGTTTACTATGGATGCTGCTTCTCTCGACTATCTCTCACAGTTATCTATCTCCTGAGTAACTTTATACAAAATCCAAATCAAAAATTTTTAGGAGCTGAACACTTTCAACTTTTGTTAGCTCCGCTCATTGGAATAAGAGCTGGTTGCTCCGGTTCCAAGAACACAGGCGGCCAGATACAAAGATTCTGTCAAAGAAGTCTCACTGGCCGCCCAGACAGAGATGTTTAGCTTATATAAAATTAAATTTTGTAAGATTAGTCACAAGATGGTGTGCGACATTCTATTTTTTCTATTTTTAGTTTTGTTTTGTACAAGTCTGTGTTTTGTGACCCAATCGTTGGTCAAGTCTCATCGTTTTGTCAAAATTCACGGTCAACACTTTCCTCTCATTTTTAAAATTAGTTGAATCAGGTTTATCTTGACTCCCAGGACGGATTCAAAAAGAAAAATTAATGACTTTCAGCAACAACAGCTTCCTTTTCCCCTTATTCCTGGTTTCCATTCTTGATTTATGGTTTTGCTAACTCTCAATTTTATTCATGCCGGTAACATTAAACCCAGAAAAAGGAACCTCTCACTCCTCCCCATCCATCCCTGTCGTTTGGAATGAAATACAAAAATGAAATCGGTGCTGTGGACAAAGACAAAAACAAAAAATGAAATAAAAATCCTTCTCATGTTTACCGTCAGCACTGTGACCTTCATCAAAATGGCTCGCAATAAAACTTTAAAAGACAAACATGAATATCAATAATAAAAAATTAATATGTCTCCTTGTCCTCGAGGCGAAGAGTTTCTCATTCAAAACTGAGAACTCAAACCTTTTGTCATGAAACCAATATGGCCGCTGTCAACGGGGAAAGGGATCGCTGACAAAAAAAAAAGAACAAATTCCCTGAGGGAGAAAAAAAAAATTTCAAAATGGCGGAGATGAGCTAGCGCCTGACTGAATGAAATTGAAGTAATAAAGCGGCGGATGGGTATAAAATTTTAAATGAGATAAGTTTATCCCGGTTTTTAGAAAAATCGACGGTGGAATGAATAAATATCCTTAAAACACAACAGCAGGAGAGGAAGAGAAAAAAAAGTTTGGATCGAAGAGATTTAGAAAACGTGCGAAGGAAAAACCTTTTAATTATTGTTATTACTTTTTCCTAAGAGAAATTGAGAACGGGAGTTGGAAAGCACGAAACGGAAAAAATTTTTATTAAAAATATTATTAACAAGGAAAGTTACCCTGGGAAAAATATAAAATACGGATCAAGTACTAACAAGGAAAGTTATTGGGTGCGGGGGAAATGTTACGACAAGAAATAAAACCAACGAAGCGTGATTCGATAAGCTGAAGAGTGAGTTGCTTGAGGGCAGACCGAAGTTTTAAGAGAGATGTAAACGAAATCGAGAAAAAAGTTGGAGTTTAGCAGAAAAGAAAGAAAACAGTGGAAAACCGGTGAATAAACTTGCGTCCTGGTTTGGTATAACGAAACAACAACAGAAAAGGGAGTTTAAGTATCTTCAGAGATACAAACACAAAGAAAAACCGGAAAAGTGTCATTCCTAAGGACCCAAGACGGAGAAACACTCAAAAACGTGGGAGGAGTAGTGTAGTGGTTAAAGCTCCTGACTTGGACGCAATGGTCGTGAGTTCGAATCCTCCTGTTAAACCCCCAAAAGGGTGAAAACGGAATACCAACAACCACCAACCACTCAAAAACACATGAAAAAGCACGACTTTGAACACCAAAATAAAAGCACAACAGAAAAATTTAAGAACATAGCCAAAGCTGATAAGCACACAAGATGTCGAAACTCAGTCAGGGATGAGAGAGGCAAAGACGGGAAGACATTTTCAAGAACAATTAACCCCTGGATAGCATAAATGATGAGAGGAGTAGACCGGATGAAGGTTAGGAAGTCGGAAGGAGCAGAACTTTGAAGGAAGGAGAAGAACTCACAGAACCCAACAGCGGACGTCTCTAAAGGGTTGGATAATGGAAAAAACCGCAAGACCTGGTAGGAAGGAAAGGGCTGTAAATATGGAAGGGTTGAAACTTTATTAAGAAGACACCCACAGCCGCCATTTTGAATTTTCAACTCAACAAAAAATTGAAAGTCCTGAAATCAACAAAAAAATTTTTTTGAAAGGGCCCAGAAAAAAATATTAAAAAATTTCAAAGCAACCGCAAAAAAAAATGTCTCTCTTTTCATCTTGAACCAGATGACATCTTGTTTTTATGGACCAACGTTCTAGAAGAGAGAGGGAGAGGAGGAAAAAGAAGACAGAAAAACCGAAAGATGAAAATATGATCAAGTCAGTTCGGAAAAGGGAAATGACCTTTTCGGAAAATGTAGACGACAAAAAAAAGAAGACAAATCGACCTCTTTCACCACCACCCCCTTAAATCCATCTCCTCCACCGCCTTCTTTTATCATGTCTCGTCCATCAAACTGATGTCTCAACAAAAACCGTTAAAGAAAATGTCTGTCGCCATATTCAAAAAAGCTTATTCACTCTATCGCTTCGTATTTTATACTTGTGCGGTTTCATAGTCATTTCATTTCAAAAGTCTTGCACACTAATTAATTTATTTATATTTTACTAATCAATTTACTGACAATTTATTATTATAATTTATTGTATCGGAAAAAAATTCAGCGCATTGACTTGTGCCATTTAAAGCGGATCTGCCATTCAGTGTGCAGTATTTATGAAATGAATCCGCCATCCAAGTGTGCAGTATTTATGAAATTAGTCTTCTTCGGAGAATTAAGATAAATATCTTTCATATATATCATTTTGAAAATGAAAACTCTGGCTTTAGCCTCCAAATCCATTACCCTCACAGCCTTTTCTAAACATGTCTCTCTCCTTCAAGCTGATGTCCCAAAAAACCGTTAAAAAAAAAATTCTGTCGCCAAATTTGAAAAAAAAAAGGTTGGTTCACCTTCGACTTGGGACAAGTTCATTAATCTTTCAAAAAAAGGGAGTTTGGGGAAAGAAACGAAAATTTTGCGGAAGAGTAGAGGGCTGTGGATCATAAAAAACGTTCGCGCGAACCAATTTCCGCCTCCGCCAAAAAAAAGGCGAGAAAAAAGAAAATCGTTGTCAGTTTAACGAGACCTGACAACGACTCCGACATGTTTTCCCATTTTCCTTCCATTTTCAACCGGATTTTGAGGCTGACAGTACAAATCGCTTTTCCTCCCGACTGAAATATCTTTCGGTAAACATATTTTCCTTTTCCTCAATGAATCTCCCTTTCCCTCTGCCCTTCCTCCTCGACTTCAGCCTCTCTCTCTCAAAAAGCGAATCATCGACAGAAAATATTTTTTTCAAAAGGGAGTAGACAGAGAGAGGAAGGGGCAAAAGGGCCTAAAGGGAAGATTTTTTTCTCTTCAATTTTCAAATTTGAATTGAAAGGAAATTGAATTAAGGCGAAATCTTGACAGCCTGTAAGTGATTGTCTGCCTTGACAGTCTACTACGTCATAAAACTTTCTTCTCGAGTTGTCATAATTCGCGAACGTCTAAAGGAGCATTTTATTTCATAAATATTGCACACTCACAGAATCTTATTTCATAAATATTGCACAAATCAGGAAATCATTTCAAAAATATTGCACACTCACAGATTTCATAAATATTGCACAGTTTGAAAAGGAAATCATTTCATAAATATTGCACACTCTCACAGAGATCTCATTTCATAAATATTGCACACTGCACAAAGATCTCATTTCATAAATATTGCACACTCTCACAGAGATCTCATTTCATAAATATTGCACACTCGCACAGAGATCTCATTTCATAAATATTGCACACTGTCAGAGATCTCATTTCATAAATATTGCACACTCACAGAGATCTCATTTCATAAATATTGCACTGGACAGAGATTCATATAAATATTGCACACTTCAGAGATCTCATTTCATAAATATTGCACACTGGCACAGAGATCTCATTTCATAAATATTGCACACTCACAGAGATCTCATTTCATAAATATTGCACACTGGCACAGAGATCTCATTTCATAAATATTGCACACTCGCACAGAGGTTTCATTTCATAAATAATGCACACTTTTTTACGAAATTCATTTCACAAATGTTGCATACACCCATCAGTAATTTGTTTCATAAGTATTAGGCACTTTCACTCCAAATATAACAAACAATGTTATCAATAAGTCGTTTCATAAATAATGCACACTTATGGAACAAATCCGCGTAAGACTTGTGCATTAGCGCATAAAACCAAGTCGAAATCTGAAATTTTTATTTAAATCACTTAATTAGATGAAAACTAGAAAAAGGTTTTTGGTAAATGAAAACAAAATAATTGTGCAAGACTTATGAATAAAGTCACAGCTAATAATGCACGCGAGACACACGCGGGGAAACCGGAAACAGTTGAGAATCATTGACTCGACAAAAATTCCATTTCTCGAATTCTAACCAAGGTCCAAACAGCCTGACGTTCGGGGAGAGGGAGCCGTTCTCTCTGTCTCTCTCTTTTTGTTTTCGCTTTTTGGCGTTTGGAAAACTGCCAGACATTTGTTACTATCATTTTTGTGAGAATTTGATTAATATTTCTGTTTACTTTCTGTGAATTAGGATTGGAGGTCAATGGGGAATCAACCAAAACACTCCGAATTTCATTTTTTTTGCCCTTTTTTGTCGAACGCCAACCAATCCCAGGTTCCGTAACGTTTTAACAACTTTTTCAACTTTGCTTCCTCTCTCTTCCCATCTCATTTTTCTACCTTACAACACAACATGAAAACCATAAAAAAATGGAATATTCTGAAGGAGCATAAAAGTTATTCTCGAGCCAAGTTAACGAGAGTCTGAAATGGAACAAGCATCCGTTGCAGTGTTCCTTCCCTCGAGTCTCAATCTACCCTCCACTCACCCATTTTCTACCTTCTCGTAACATCTGCTCTGATATCATTACAAAATCAGAAATCGTTTCTAAAAGAAAAAAATTTTTTTTTCCTGTTCTTGGTAGTTACAGACAAATCAAAAACCCAGGCGAAGAGCAGATGTTACTTAATCTTTCAATTGTAATTCACATCACAAAGGGGGTGCGAACAACAAGGGAATCCATTTCTTGTTTCTATTTAATCAAACCAAAAACCGTGAGATAGCTGTTATGCTATGCGTCTAGCACGAACCCGATTGGTGGACCGAACAAAAAAATTCGTTTTTTGCACAAAATTGAAAAGAGATTCACAAAAGAGGTTTGATAACCCCTTTCAAATCCACCGGTGGACATTGAAAAGAACTGACACGCGGTGGGTTCACAATAATAATGAAAAAAGAAACGTTTGAAATTGAAAAGCGGTTCGGAAGTGCATTGTATACGCCGCCATCTTGTCGCGTTCGTTAATTGAAGGGGGACGAACGGTGACATTTTTCAAAGTCCTCGTGTTTCTCTCATTTTTATCTGATTTTTTATGTATAATCGCTGAGTTTTTAATTAAAATGAAAAACTCGACACTAAATTACTTACTACGATAATGAGAGAGTTGAAATTATTCTTTTACTGAACTCGAAATGGAAAAAGTAAAAACGACGCTACGGGTTCTTGGAAATGGCTTCGTTCTGCCATCCCTCCTCTAAACTCGTAACCGGAAACACTTCTCCTTTGATACAAAGTCAAAGCAAAAGTCATAGATTAAGAAAATGAAAACGTTTTTTTTACAACATTTTCATTTCGTTTCATCATTTTTTTTGTTGAGGATTTTTGATATTTATTTTTCGCGCGTCCTTCCCACTCCCTCTTCCAACTCAAAAATTAAAAGTAAATGAAACAAATTTCGAGCATAAGGTAAATTACAAAGAGAGGATAAAAACCGGATATCTGACCCTCGGGATAACTCAGTTTCCTTTTTTTTTACCTCTCTTCCATACAGGCTTTTTTTATTTTTTTTTTTACTTTTTGATGAAAACCCGTCGATGGGTAAGCGCTCATCCGTGTGACCTGAATAAATTACAAAAAATTGACAACGGGGAATTCAACCCCCTCCCTCCCAGCCATTTCATTTATCCGCTTTTAATATTTAACGTGCGTTCGCCATTTTTTTTTCACCCCCGAAAAATTTTAACGTGTCGATTGCATCTCTTGAAATTTTTGTTTTGTTCGGATTCATAAATCGAGATGAATAAAGGTTCGATGGGAAATTAATTAATTTTATTATAATTGAATTATTAATTCGAGAATCAAAGATGGCGGATGGGATGGATGGGAGTCATTGTTTTGTTTTTTATTTCTTTGTTGAATAGACCTTATTGTTGTAGTTATGGTTCATAATCGATCAATTGAATAAGCTTTGTTGGGTTTGTTAATATTTTAACGAGAATTTATATTGAAAGAGTGGAAGAAGCTTAATTGAGATCTGTGGAAATGATCTTCTCATAGATAAGAATTAAGGTTGGCGAAAAGTTGAAAAGATCATACCTGAGAATTTTTTCTTAGGTCGGGAGTAGCTTGATATTCAAAAAATTTTATACTTAAGGCCTTGAAATTACGGGATATTTATTTATTTGCTTTCTCTGTTGTATCCTTTTGGGATTTATTGTTGTCTGAGAACCTCTTCGTTCACTTGCTCTCCTTTTTCTTCTTCTCTTTTATTCATATCGTACTCGTTTTGCAGTCATCGTTTATCTTGGGTTTTTTGTTTTCTTTGTGTTGAGCATCACGCTATAATAAATCTTGTTCTCTGTTTCTCAATTCTCTCACGTCTTTTCCGAACATCCACGAACCACTTTCCTAATTTCTCTATATAGGAAAGGAAATGTTTAATATCCGGCCTTCCTGAGTGTTAAGAGAATGGTATCGTTTGAGTTTGCATTCCCGCAAATTCTTGATCCAAATCACAAAAATTAATTTTATATCTTATAGTATATATAAATATTTATATTATATAAGCTTTGAATCAACATCAAAATGTCAGACAAACAGGGTTTAGGCCTTAAACGAAAGTTAAATCATTTCGGATTTGATTAGTTTCGAATTACCATAGTAAGAGATAATGGCGGGAGGCAAGGGACGGAATGGATGATGGTGTGAATACCAATTTTTGAATTCATAAATAATAAATTTAATAAATAAATAAAAATATAAAACTCTCTCTCTTGTGGAAGGTGGTGGGGTTGGTCGGGTGGAAAAATTTCGATTTAGAAATTCTTATAAGATTTTTCGAATTCTGACGACAGTCCGTTAATTGGATTTTTAATTTCAGAAATTTAATTAAATAATTATTAAAAGTTGAAGATATTCGAAAGTTTTCATTCTTACTGTAGCAACATTCTGAATGTGACAAATGGCAGTATTCCAACGATTCCCCTGTTTGTGTGTATTCTTCCTCTTCTCTCGAAAATGTTTTTTTTTCTCTCTCTCTATTCGCGTTCTTTGGGGAAAAAGAAATGAATTTTCAATTTTGGGAATAGGTGAAAAGGTTTTTCTTCTGTCGTCGTCGTTGTGGGGGAAAAATGTCTTAAAAGCCCCACGGGCCTAGAACTTTGGGTTTTATACGTGTCACCATTTCCCTATTAAATGCGGCGGTTGGGAAAGAATGGAAGAGACACGATTCCCACACTTATCTTTATAAATGAGGTTTCCAAGGATTTCCTTCTTCCAAAGTCTTTCTGGAGATTAATTCTGTGTAGTAATTTTTTTGGGGGGCGATTAGCGACGTCGACGTGAAAAAGGATGGAAAGATAAATTTTAAAGGCTTTCCAGAGGGAGGTAAGAGGTAGGAGATGATCGAGATTAAGGGATATCATCATTGAATGATGTTTTAAAAATGGCCGGTGTTCAAGATGGCGGTTAAAGTAAGTCTTGGAGGACCCGAGATTATGAAGATATATATGCGAGTTGAGACAGGATCGGAGTGGATGGTTAAAGGAGAAAAGGGTTCGGGATGGGGAAAGAAGAAAGCGAGCAGTGGCGAAAATCGAACCAGGTGGGACTTTTCATTAGAAGTTGTGTTAAAATTTTGCAGTGACATGAGTTAATGGAAAAAGCGGAGAGAGTTAGGAAGAGAGAGAGAGAGGACTTGGAAAAAAAGATGAAGAAAGAGCTTTTAAACGACTGGGAATTAGTCCTCGGTTTTTTTTTCTTTTGGGCAAGCTAAGAAATTGAATTTCCTTGCTTGCCTCCAGCTGTACAATAGTCAGAGGAATTCTCCTTTTTTTCTCTCCTGCACGTTTTCTACCTCCATTGTTCTCCAAACTAACATTACATCCAGCAAGTAAGGAGGACAACTACGTTTTCAATCAAATTCCTTGAAATGGTAATACAATGAATATGAGTAACACAGAAATGAAATTATCATTACAAAAACGAAAAAGCTCCCCCAAAAAGAACAAAAAGCTTCAGAAATTGTTTAAATTAGAACAATTCATAACTTTAGAAACTCAAAGTCGCTCCATCATTTTTTATCTCCTCCTTGACATACCATAGATAAAAAAAAACGTTTGCACCATTTGAAGATGTTTTATTATCAGTCTTTTTTCTGTGTTTGAGGAGAAGAATGAGAAACTCAGTTAAAACGCGCAGTGTCCAACTTAAAGAATATTCTCATTCACTTTTAAAGGATTATTATTTTTGTTACGCTTTGTGCTTAGTTGCGTTTCTTTCTTTTTAGCAGAATTGTCTTCCTTTGCATTTATAATTTTCTTTTCTCTTTTTGCTCTGCTGCCTTACATAGATAAATTCATAAATTATCTTCTGAGGGAGTGTGTGTGTGTTGAAATTAAAATTATCCATCAAAAAATTTTTATTAAAGCAACAAGACTATGAAATAGTCATAATGTTTTCACCCTCTATGCTTTTCAAAACGTTCAATGGAATCACAGTCGAAAGGCGGTGGAATCAGTTTGAAATAACCGTTTCTCAAGATGGAAGCGTCCCTTGGCGTCATTTTGGTTAGATTCGTTTTGAAAATAATTTTTCTCGTTTCGGGAGTGTGTGTGTTTTGATTTTTGAGTTTGTAATGCTTCGTGAAAAGGATATTTGAACAAAGGTTTGAAATAATTTAATTTATTTTTGCTTTTGAGAAACAAATTATGGCGTGTTGTCAGTCTTTTCTTTTTTTGCATATAACTTTGGTTGCTTTTCCTAATTCAATTCTCAGTCTTTTGTTTAGTCGGGTTTCTGACGATTTTGCATAATTTGCAAACGTTCTTTGTGCTTTTGCCAGCAAAGTTAAACAAAGTTTTCGTTTGAAACAATTTTTGGGTTGTATAAGAAACGTGCTTTGTTGAGGGAATATGGAAGCCAACTAGTTTCATGTGTTTTGAATGCTTACTAAAAAGACTAATATTTGCTTTAAGGCACTAAATAAGGAAGTAATAAACAAATTTTTAGTAAAGGATAGCATACAATATTCATAATTTGAAATTTGGTAATTTGTTTGTTTGTAATAATTGAAAATTCAAGCAGAAACCAAAAACATGGCATCAACTTTATAAGAATAATGCAGACAATAATGTTAGTAACCAATTTATAGTTTATAGGAAGCATTGGTACCAATATTTCAAATTTTTTAAGCTATATTATAGAGAATATGGGTCAAGACAATCAATTAATTTCATGGATACAATTGTGTAGTAATTTTGGGGTTATTAAGTGACTAATTCTTGGTTCAGGAGTCTAAACAACATCATGACCATAAACAATTGTATCTTGAACACAGAATGACATACATCTGAAAGTTATGTCAGTATGTATGTTGATAGTACCAATTTAAGTAACAATTTTAGAGCCAAAAGCCTGAAAAGTAATGCACATAGTTGTGGGGTTAATAAATAGTCATGTTGTTCAACATTTTGGTTCAAATATTTGGAAATAATGTTACATACAAGAAAATTTTGTTTTATGGGTTATAGAAGGCAACTAGTTTCATATATTGGGTTGAGTACTTAACTATGAGATTTGTAACTGACTAACTGTGCTTTTAAGACACTAAACAACAATTTGATCAAGAAGATACTAAATTTTTAACATAAAACAGCACACAACATATACAAATTGTCATAACATTGATGCTCATACTAACAACATAATAATTTTAAACCAAACCAATTTCATCAGCTTTATAAGGTCACTAAAGGTATTAATTACTAAATATTAGGTTATACAATCTTTTTGTTCAAAAAATTTTGTTTCATACAAGAAAAATATTTTTTGAGGGTTTTGAAAACCAACTAATTTTATGTCAGAGGTTAGGGAAGTGCTAAACATAATGTTATTTGACTAGCCTATAGTTTTACAGGGCTCACATGCAAATATTTTGAAAAATTCATAGAGTACATAAGAGAAATATGTTCTAATAGACACCAAGTAGTTAGCAATAAATTTAAAACATAATTTAAACACCATCTTGTGAACAATACTAATCAATACACATGACATTATTAGCTGACTGAGTGTTGGTTAAGGAGACTAAATACATCCACAACCAAACACTAAACCTTATTTTTAACATAAAATTGAGAGAAACTGAAAGATGTGTTAACATGTGTTTTGTTAATAATATAAATTGAGGGATTTAGACAAATAAATAAATAATACTTAAGATTAATAGCTGAGTAACTGTTGCTTTGAGAGTGAATAGCACCATAGCCAAATTTTTAACATGAGAACATTGTTAACATTTTGCAAGGCTTTGGTACAAACTTGGAAAACTATTTGTTTAGTTTAGCACATGAGCTACATGGGTTATATACAATATATACATGGGTTATTAAACAGTAGGCAAGTCTTAAACCTAGCAAGCAAGGTATGAGAATCTAAGACACTGTTTTCACTTTTCTAGAAGTTTGGTGGAAAATTTGTTTTAATTTGTTGATTATATGTTTGGGGGTGTTGAAACTAATTTTTTAAAGGTCAGTGTTTGGTTGTGGATGTATTTAGTTTCCTTCATCAATAGTCAGCTATTAAAATCACATGTACTGATTAGTATTGTTCAAAAGATGGTGTTTATATTATTGGTAACTACTTGGTTTCTATCAAAACATATTTTACTTATGTATTTTATGGATTTTTCAATATATTTGTAACTACACCTTGTAAAACTATAAGTTAGAGAAGTAGTAACCTTATGTTTGATGTTTAGTACTTCCCTAAACCTGGGCCATAAAATTATTTGGTTTTCAAAACACTCAAAAAACATTTTTCTTGTATGACACAAAATTTTTTGAACCAAAAGATTGTGTAACCTAATATTTAGTTATTAATACCTTTAGTGACCTTTTAAACTTGATGAAATTAGTTTGGTTTAAAATTATTATGTTGTTGGTATGAGTATCAATGTTATGACAAATTGTATAAGTTGTGTGTTGTTTTATGTTAAAAATTTGGTATCTGTTTGATCAAATTGTTGTTTAGTCTCTTAAAGGCACAGTCAGTCAGTTACAAATCTCATAGTTAAGTACTCAACCCAAGATATGAAACTAGTTGTCTTCTATAACCCATAAAACAAAATTTTCTTCTATGTAACATTATTTCCAAATATTTGGACCAAAAGGTTGTGTAACCTAATATTTAGTTATTAATACCTTTAGTGACCTTTTATACTTGATGAAATTGGTTTGGTTTAAAATTATTATGTTGTTAGTAGGAGCAAGAATGTTATGTCAATTTGTATATATGTAATTAGGCAAATAGTAACCTCACGTTTGATGTTTAATAACTTCCTAAACCTATGACATAGCGTTTCAAATAATGTTTGAAAAAATATGTCGTTGGAATTCTTACAATAAGACACCCACACACAAATACAAATTTTAATGAATGGTTGGAACACAGTCCCGAAAAACTGGTTTTGTTTTAAAACATCATCCTGACAAAAAAAAATTGTTTGCTTAATGAGCAGTTTCATTTCATTTCATGTCCCCGGTTTCCCTGTCAGTCCTCTAAAAATTTTTCATGTAATTAATTTCTGTATGCTTTTCTGCTGATTTTTAATTTGCTTTTAGCTTCCTCTTTGCTTTTAGTTGTTAATTCTATTTCACTCCCCTATAACCTTTATCTTGTGAAATAACAAAGCACTATTCCCTCCGCTTTTCTTCGTTTTCTTTCATTTCCCGCCTCCTCTATCTACGTCTTCAATAGGGCTCATCAAAACGCGTGGTTTTTCCAAAGTGGCTGGGGTGGTTTTCGCCGAAGGGAGATTTCAAAGGTTACATGTAAAGTTTGAAGAGTTTCACGTATAATTCAATAAACGTTTAGAATTACCCGAGTTGATGATGAATAAGAAAGATGATTGTAACATCCCCTAGATGGGGATGAGATTTTTGTTTTGAGTTTGAAAGGAATATTTAGTTTCTGCTTCTTCTTCCATGGATGATTAGGGAGTTTGACTTGTCGCCCCCACCGCCCATTCCTCTCTCTCAAATTTCATTTTCTTCAGTCCTGTGTATGCTCTTCAACCTCCATCTTGATTTTCAGTGTCTTATTTTAACAAAGCACATCCGAAGGTTATAAATTATGCAGTTGAAAATTTCATGGGAGTCAGCAATAAAACTGCCATTTTTGCGGATTTCAAAATTTTTACTTTCTGAATGGAAGAGGTTGAAGGGCTTTATTCCCCATCCGAGATTTTCTTATTCTCTCTCTCTCGAACATCACCTTCGTCTGTGATTTCCACCGAATAAATAAATCTTTTCGTGATAAGAATGTTTGTTCATTTCTTGAGTCAATAATTTTCCTTCGAGTCGCCATGTTTGTTTATTTGGAACCGTGTCCCCCCCTCCGCTGTCGTCTTATTCTCTGCCAACCTACCGAACTCTCTTGAAAGGGTTTTTCCTTTTTTTTCTTCTACTTCATCCCCTTTCGAATAAAATGGAAAAAGTGGAATTGAAGTGTCGTGTCAGTCATTCGGCACCACAAAATAGTAAAATTCAGACTTTGAAGGTCACGTAACACAATGATTTCTTGATTTCCTTTCTTTTCTTTCTTTCTTTCTCTCTTTTCAAAGGTTTGGGGGTTTTTTCTATTTTATATTTCATACCTTTGAAGCTGTCTGTCATTTACAGTTTTCTATTTTTAATTTTTTTTTTCCTTTCTCTCTTATTTTTGTTCGTGGGGTTCTCTCTCTGTAGTCCTTCGCTCGATTTTTATGGTTCTGTAACACCTTGGGTTTTCCTTCTTTTATGTCCTACCCTTTTTTTTATTACTTATCGTGATGTATTTCTTAGTTCATTCGTGTCGGCCATTTTGACACAGATGTCTGTCATTGTCGTCATGCTTCCTTGAAATTGTGTCTTCTTCTTATCTCTCGTCCGCTTTTTCACAGGCTTATTTTCGTTTTTATCGGATATTGTGGATTTTTCTTTCCTCGGATATTACAAGTCCTGGCGTGTTATTCTCAGTTCTTTTAAATCACTCAGCTTTGGTTTTGGAAATAGCTGACTATCCAAGACGGAGATTTTTAGGTTGAGCCGAAAATATTTTGTATGGTTTCGAGGCTTCTCCTTAACACTGTGTTGAGGAGAACCGCCTCGGGTATGATGTCTTCGCTGTAGTTGCTTGGTTACATCTAAAATTCTCTTATAAGTGTTAAATGACAATGTACTCCATTGCTGATCTTTGTTTTTTTGAGGACTCATTTCTCCCTTTTGCTGAGTTTTATCCATTACCCTCTGGAAGTGTGTTATATAAGGGAAATAACTTTTTGCCCTCTTTTTGAAATCTGAGTTTCCCCGTGATTAAAAATTTTTTGTTCTGAAGGATGATTCCCTTTGTTTTCTTTCACTTCTCTAAGCTAACCATGAGAGCTTTCGCCAAAAATGTAAAAGAATGTTCTACTCGTGAACTGTAAGAGGATCCTTGTTCACTGCTTCATTCGCTGTTCATTGCATTTCTCTTTTCTTCTCGAATTCCTTTTTGTTTTTCAAATAATTCCGTTCATCGGTTTCGAATGTCATTTTGAAGGACCTTTCTTTTCTCCCTGACTTAGGGTGAAAATTGGAAAAAAGAGAAAATTTTTGGTATTGACTAGAATCGCTATCAAAATTTTTTTTTTTTAATCTCTGAAGTCTTGACATAGGTTGTTGTTATTCAGTAACAACGGTCACAGCGTTTTTTTTTAGCCTTCTTTTTTGAATTAAAAAAAAGAATAAACGAGGAAAAAGTATCCTGATTACGTCACTGCTATGTTTGCAGTAAACAAAAATAATTATTTTTCTCATTTGGAGAGTTTTTCAGTTACAGTTTGAAGGATTTGTTTACTATTATTATTATTTTTTTGTTCTTTAAATCGGACAATTTTCATTCGAGAAGGAAAATAGAGAGAATGGGTCGCTGTTGGTGTGGTATGGGCCGGAGGAAGGGGGGATGAAGTGAAAATTGGATTCGAAAAACAAAAAATTGTTTGGTTTACGACTTAGGATTAGTTTACAATATAGGAATTCATTCTGTTGTCAAAAGGATTAAATTTTTTATTCTTCACATGTGTGTGCTGTTGGGCTTTTGACAGAATTCGGGAAGTGGAAAAATCTGGTTGTGTTTCCTGGTGCGGAAGAGCTTATTCGATTTTGAAAATAAGCGGTGACATGTTTTTTTTTGAGAGAGAGAGAGAGGAACAAAAGCGTCGGAGGTTTCATGCGAATATACTCACGAATGTCACGTTTCTGATTTTCCCAGCCTCCCACGAATAAATTGCTCTGTAGGCGAGTCGTTATTATATTTTGGCAAAACAAAACTCAAAGCACTTAGGCGCAACGTTTTTAATCAGAGCGATGTACAAAAAAAATCTCTCGGACATGTGAAAAGCTTTTACGCTGTCAGGTTTTATCCTGATTGTCAAATCAGTGACTTTTCCGTGACGGTTGAAACATAAACTTAAAAGCCGGGACAGAATGAGCGCAACAGTAACCATTAGTTCCAATTAACTGGAAGGGAGATAATTAAAACCGAAAATAAATAACTTTGTCACAGAGGGAAAAAAAAAACAGCAGCACAGTGATGGAAGGCAGTGGAGAGGAGAGTGAGTGAGTGAGTTGAGGGTTTAGCAAAGCAATAAAAATGTCATTTTTCTAAATTCGGCTCGGATGTATGGCCAGAGGGAGACAAACTGTGACAGAGTGTGAAAAAAAGGCAGAGTGGACAGGAGAACAACAACACACACAAAAATTCTTTTTTTCAAAATTTTTTAGTTTTTTCGGGAGGACGGAACGACAGAGAGAGGGATGCGATGGAGGGCAAAAATCAATAAGATCGATGCTTGATGGGGGAGAGAAAGATGAAGAAGAAGAATGAAATAAAGGAAAAGAATTTGATTTATGGCGTGTCAACAATCCTGGTGAAATTCTATATTAAAACAGTTACCTATTATTCGGTACACAAAAGGCTTTTAAATCGATGAGTTTCCATAATACAATACCTACGAAATAGAAATCTCTTTGCCCTCCCCGCCCCCCTCTCACGTCCTTCATCTTCTCTTCATCTCGTCTATTCTCATCGTATCGTTATTTTCTTTATCAAACTTCCAAAAAAGGAACACCTTTCAAGGTTTACTGCTAACTCGATGACGGTTAGATTGTCAGAACAGGTATGGGCGTGGGTTCTTTCATCCGCCATCTTTCAATTCTTTAGATTTAGTTCATTTGAGGTTTCTCGAACATAAAGGAAATTTCTTTTCTATAACGAAAATGCTTTTAAAATGATAGCGAAGCCTTTTACGACATTTTGTGTCCACCACATGTCTTGCAAAGGTTTCTCTTATTGTCCTCTACCTCTTTTGTACTTTCTTCGCTTTTCTCCTTCCTCTTAAATAATGTGGCGGAATAAGAACGAGCGAGGATTTATTTAAGAGAAATTTCGACACGGTTCAGTTGTTCTCATTCCTCGACAAAAGGGTATATTATTAAGAATCCGACTAATTCTAATTCTATTTCCTAAGTATTTCATTATTCGTCTCGTTTGTCACCTTTTAGCTACTCTGTGAAAGTTTCAGAGCTGACGAAAATTAACATTTAAATTAAAAAGCTGAAGAGGAGGAGGAGGAAAGAAAAATGGTTTCCTTATTAAAGGCTCCGCGAGTTTAATCCATGTAATCATGATAATGGAGCATATAAGATGGAGGAGGAGAAGAAGAAGAAGACAGTTCGTTCGAGAGTGAAGATGAAATTACGGGAGCTGGAGGAAAAGAACCGATAATAAGGGAAGAGCCATTACAGGCATTTCAGATTTGGGTTATTCGCTCGAAGAATACTAATGAGATGTGAAAAAGGAGGATTTTACAAAGTACAGCAGAAAGCGTTGAAATTCAAAGGGCGGGGGGGCGTAAAGAGAGAAGTAAAAGGTGGGAAAGAAATTGTCAAAGAAGATAAAAGGACAAAAAAAGAAGAGAGGAAAAAAAAGACAGAAGCAATGAATAAATTTAAAAATCAATTAAAAGGAAAAGGAACAATGAAAAAGAATTAAAGGGATAGATGTGAAGTGAGGCGAAACAAAGAGAAGAAGAAAGACATAGGATTAAACGGTAGAGAAGGAGGACTCGGGGAGAAGGTCTCTCGAAATCAAAGGGAGGAAAAATCGATAGGAAAGAAAATTTCAGGGAGAAAGGAGATGATTCTGTTGAGCTCAGAGCATGATGAAAAACTAAGGACGTGGAAGTTTTAAGAAGAAATAGAAGAGAAACTGAAATGGGGATTTAATGAGGGAAATCAAAAGGTTGAGAGAGGAGAAGGAAAAGAATGGCAAAGAATGAAGAGAAGTGACTGAGTGAAGTGGTTCGTATAACGAGCGAGGATGGAATTTTAAATAAAAATATTATAAAATGGAAAACAATTACGGAGATTGTTGCTTCGGGGAAAAGGAAGGAAAATGATTTTTCTAATACGGTCTTAAAAGGAATGAATGATTGACTGAATAAGAAATGGCTGTTTTGTGGCGGAGAACCATTATGAGTAATTAATTGCTAGGGAAGTAGTTTTAGCGTGTAACCCAGCTCAAGCCATCTCTCTAAAGTGATATTAGACACTAAGCTTCGGAAAACATTGTCGGATTTATGGAAATCAAAATGGCGGCGGCTTTTAAAAGTAATCAACCCTTTTCCATTTTCTCAATTTCCCAAATTAAACTCTGTTTTCTTTCACTTTGATTCGCTTCTTATGCTCAAATTATGATCAAAAATTTTCTTCTAACAAAACTTGAAGTATGCAATACTCCAAAATACCAAAAATTATGGTTGAGGACGTGTTTTGTGTGATCATGGTGGTTTAGTGTTATGAAGACATTTTTAAACGGTTTCGAAGTTTGTCTAACCCCGTTCGAAAATTGTCAGACATTGTTTGAGTAGATTATCGTCACCAGCAAATTGCATTCATTCCAGCATCCCGGATCTAGGTCAGACTTGAATATTTCAAAATGGCTCCCACGAAACCTTAATTAGTTTGCAAAATGGGTTTTCTCTCTCTCCTTTCCCCCCTTTGCAGCTTCCTTGCTCTCTTCTCTTAGTTTTTCCAACGAAACCATTACTTACAACTAAACTTGGTAAAATTAGTGAAACTTGGAAGTTTTAAAAATTTGCCCCCAGCGACAATTAAACGAGAAACCTGAAATCTCACCCCCCCATCACCCCATTTCCAGATAGAGAAATTGTGTTCGTGAACTTTTTTGTTAAAATCATAGCAAGTTTGTAGTTTGAACTACAACCTATCTCATCCACTCCTTTTTTCCCCCAAAACTATTTGGAGAGAATAACATAATGAAACTGCATCGCAGAGAATTCAAAATGGCTGCCGCAAAGCCTTAATCAGTATTCCAAAAAAAAACTTTTTCCTTCTACTAGTTTTCTTGTAGTTTTGTTTTACTTTTTACCAAAATAAAACTGTTATCGAGTTAGAAGGGAAAAATTGCCCCAAACTACAATTAGAGAAGAGAACTACAATCTCACCCCACGTCCAATCTTCTAATAGATAAATTTTTGTTGGTATTTTTTGATAAAATCGTAGCGAAATATTATTTAAAAAGATCTACAATTTGATCTACAACCTACTTTTCCTTTTTCTTCGCCCGTAACTACAATTCAATCATAAATTTGAAATGTCACTACTCGCCCCATTCTCAGACAGAAATTATGTTTGAGGACTTTTCTGATAAAATCATAACAATCTGATGTTGTAGTTTCAACTACACCCACCTCATCCCCTCGTTTGTTTTTTCAAAATTATTGGATAAAATCTGGAGAGAATAATATAATCACACCAATTTTAGCATCTTGGAGAAATCAAAATGGCTGCCGCGAAGCCTTAAACATTTTTCTAAAAACTTTTTCTGCCTCCTTCTTTATCTAGTTTTATTTGACTTTTACCACAATGAAACTATTATCAAGATAAAATGGATGAAATTTGCCCCTAACTACAATTTAAAAAGAGATCTAAAATCTCACTTCTCAAATCTCACTAGATAAATTATCTTTTTAGACTTTTTTAATAACATCATAGGAGTCTAATGTACTAAAAAATTTTGTAGTTTGATATATAACTTACCTCACCTCCTCCTTTTTGTCTCCAAAACCATTACACACTTTGTAGAGAGTATCATCATCACACTGCATAAATTCCAGCATCCCGGAGAAATCAAAATGGCTGCCTCGAAACCTATAATAAATCAGTTTAAAAACTTTTCTCTTTTGGCTCTCTCATTTCTAGTTTTCTTGTAGTTTTAGTTTTTGTTATCACAATAACACTATTATCTAGTCGAAAGGGAACAAACTTAGCCCCTAACTACAATTAAAGAAGAGACCTAAGATCTCACTCCTCACTCTATTCTCTAATAGATAATTTTTTTGGGGGGATTTGTTTGGCAAAATCATAATTATCTAGAGTTTATACAAATATTTATAATTTGATGTATAACTCACCTTATTTACGACTTTTTTATCCAAAAATACCGGACAGTATTTCGAGAGTAACATCATCACACTGTTTAAATTCCGAAATCCCGGAAAAATCAAGATGGCTGCCGCGAAACCTAAAACATTTTTAAAAACACTTTTTTTATCTCCTGTTTTCCTTTTTATAGTTTTTTTATTTATTTTTGCCTCAATAAAACTACCATCAAGTTAGAAGGAAAAAAATTTGTCCCTACAATTAACTTAAATCAAACTACAAAACAAGGAACCTACAATCTCACGCCTTTATCTATTTTCAAATAGATAAACAATTTTCTCGGTCCTTTTTTGATAAAATCGTAATAATTCAATATTTTAACGAATTTATAATTTGATCTACAACTTACCTCACCCTACTTGTGGAGTGTCATCGTCACACTGCATAAATTTCAGCATCCGGGAAAAATCAAAATGGCCGCCGCGAAACTTAAAACAATTTGGAGGAATAAAAATAAAAAAACTTTTTCCCACGTTTCGTTTAGTTTTTATTTCACTTTTACCGCAATAAAACTATTATCAAGAAATAAAATCTGACACTACAATTAAATTAAACTACATTAACCTAAAATGTCATTCATTTATCTATTTGAAAGTAGATAAATTATTTATTTGAATTTGATTGATAGGAAAATAACAATTTAAATGAAATTTGTAGTTTGATATATAACTCACCTCAACTCTCCGTTTTTCTTCCAAAAATTATTAGACACTATTTGGAGAGAGGAACCTCATCACACTGCATCAATTCCAGCATCCCGGAAAAATCAAAATGGCCGCCGCGAAACCTAAATCAGATTCCGAAAAAAATGTTTTACCCTCTCTCGTTTTCCCAGTTTCCCTGCACTTTTGTTTTTTACTTTTTTACCACAAAATTAAAAAGTTGGAAGGGCAAAAAAAATTTGCCCCCCAAAATTTATAATTAAAGAAGAAAAGAAAAAATTTTTTTCATCCCCTTATCCCCACCCTTTCGACTCAGTAAAACAGACAAGACCGACAGAATTTTATTTAATTTACTCCGATTTCCGGATTTCCCGTTTTTATTTATTTATTTCCTCATCGAATTTGATTTTTAGTTTTCTTTTTGGAAATTAATCAGTTTTCTCCTGTTGAAGTTAGCCCGAAAGTGAGCCCTAGGTAGACATTATCCTGGAACTGAGCAGAAAATTTTTTTTTCTTCCCCTTTCATCCCTCCCCACTCTCTCTCATGCTCGGGATTCTCGAAACCGTCAGTCAACATATTGTAGTTTAAACGCGAACGGGAAGGTTCTCTTTCCATTCAAGTCCTCCTTAAACATCATCTTTTCCGCGTCTCCATTTTCTCTTTA
The DNA here is from genome assembly GCA_016920875.1 of Columbicola columbae. Lineage (NCBI taxonomy): Eukaryota > Metazoa > Arthropoda > Insecta > Psocodea > Philopteridae > Columbicola > Columbicola columbae. The sequence continues at coordinate 5,050,795 of JADMLL010000010.1, forward strand.
ATCATTTTTCTTTATTTGTGTATGATGATGATGATGATAATGTTTATCTGGTTTCTCTTTTTTTCGCGGTGTTTTAGAAATGTCGGAGTGTAGATCGAAGTGAAGTAAACAGTTTTGTTTGGAACCTTTTGTGAGACTTTTTGATTTTTTCTTCTTCTTTCTTCACGGACAGATTTTCTTTTTTATCTGCCAACATGTCTTTCATGGTGACGAGATTTCGACCGTATGAATATGATACAAGTAATTAATTTATTTATATTATTAAATAGGTGTTGTTTTGTTTTTTGAAAGATGCATGGATGCTGTTGTTATAATTTTTTGTGTTATAGTTTTGCTCATACTTTCCAGTTTAGCACTACTAAATATTTGCTCTTTCTCTCTAAAAATCTATTTATTTACCATTATCTATGCACCCAATAAATATAATTATGGGTTTGTAGTGATAATTTTCCAACCCTTAATCTAGAAAACCAGCTAGGCCCCACCCTAATAGTCGTTGTATCTTGAAAAACCACTCCAACTCTCATTTGGATTTATTAACTACCCAGTGGTAACGAAAACTTTTAATGATTTCAAATTTGTGTGTTGGGATTCGAAATTTTGAAAATTTGTGCCACCTTAACTGGATGGAGAACATCATAAACGAGCTTAAAATTTTCACATCTCACAAAGCTTAATTATAACCGGAGAAGATATCTCGAGTATCAATAAGTTATTATTTGTAAGGAAACATAAAACAATGAACTGTCTTATTAAATTACACGAAATGAGATAAATCTTAATAATACGATTCCTAAAGTGATAAACTCTAGCGTGCGATCGAAATGGTTGGAAACGGTCTACTTATAATTCCATAAATGCCTTAAGAAGTGTTAGTTGATGGTTTTCTTACGGCGATGCTATGAATTCGATATCTCTTCTTAGATTTTTTTATCTTGCACAGCTTTCCCTGGGACACAGGTTGGGTGATATCGATTATTTATTTATTCCTGTTGTTTTAATGAAGTGGAGATTTTTTTTTAAGGGAGGTTTGGTGAAAGGAGTGATATAATGTATTTTGGGACAAATGAGGAGAACAATAGGCGCACGGGAAGTTCGATAAATTTAAATTGCTTCAAGAAACCGAAAATTGATTGGTATAGGCCACGATGTTCTCAACTCATTTTCACTCCTATTTGTTGGAGCAAGGTATTGCATGAGTTGAAAATTTGCTTGATTATGAGTCAGGTACCTCTCGTTGAAGGCTTTCTCGCTGACTGAATATTACCACCAAGGTTGTGAGCTTTGGAGGAATTGCGGGGTGACAGGATAGTGGGCAAATTGAAGGAAAACATTTTTAGGAAGAAAAGCGGGGAAAAAACAGGCACCCAGGTGGGATTTGAACCATGGCCCTTGGAGTGATAGGCAAGTGCTGTAACCTCTAAGCCCCTTATTGATTGATTTATTAATAATAATCATCACTTCGATTCTTGGTTTGATATAAGTCGAAAAAGTCCACGGGATTAAAATGAGAAAAGTGTTCGAGAAAGGTTTTTGGTTCCACTCCCAAAATGGAACTTGATTAAATTTTAAATACTAATTAATTTCGGAATTGAAATTTTCTAATTGCTTAACAAAAACTCCATTTTTCGAAAAGCTGTCTCTCTCTCTTGAAGGCCGGTTGGGAGGAATTAAATATTAACATTAGTAATTATTAATATTAAAAAAAAAATGAACGAGAAAGTAGAAAGTGTTGCTTTTATTATAAATTATTTTTCGATTGTCTCTCGTAAATTTTATTTATTTATTTATTTATTAATAAAATCTTTCTTGTTTAAATTTTTATTTCGTTCGTCTTCTCGGCTCAAAACTTGTTTTTAAATTTTAATTTATTTAATGTATCTGTGGTTGAGGGAGTGGGAAGGACATTTCCTAAACTTTGCATCGATCGGGTTAATAATTTCGAATTCGATAATTAAAAAAATATTATTATTATTATTATCATTACTTGCGAATAGTCGTTAATTACTATGTTTCATTTGTTTAATAATTTAATTAGTATTTTTCGTTGTATTAGTTTTGACTGATTCATGGCTCGTGTCTGAGCATCCGGTTTTGAAATTTTTATTTGAAAAAAGGAGAAAAAATTTATGGTGGTATCGTGTGCGGTCCGAACTTGTTTCCGATCATCTTTTGGAGGAAAAGGTGAAGAGGTCAATTGCTGCCTTTCTTAATAAGTCAAAATTCATTTTTGTTTTTTTAATTAAGGAATGAGAATATTAGGTCTTAAATTTTAACTGATATTGCTGCTGTTGGTGAATTAAATCTGTGGAAAAATGTTTTGGTTTATTCATGAAATGGGCGAGGTAGTAAAATGGCGAAGGTTTCGACCCGGAGAAATTGTTGTGAAATTTTGATAAAGTTGCTGGAGTCAGGCGGAACCCTCGGCGGTATCTCTGCTGAAAATTAATAATTATTTAAAAGCAAAAGGCGGCTCGTGATTGGTCGCTTTTAGTGTCGGAAAATTTCCATCACCTTTGTTTTAGCAGAAAGAGGAGGCGTGATTATGGGACGGATCTCTCTTCAATTTTCCTAATTACACGTCTGAGAACAAATTGGAGATCCATAAAAGAGCGTTTGATGTGGAAAAGAACCAATCAGGCTGACCTTTTTCACTGTGAAATGTGACGAAACCACAAGAGAGATGGTGGAAGCCGTTTCCACTTAACTACAGCAACGTTCTCCGAGTTTCATTACCACTTGATAGCCTGTTTTTTAGTAGTCTGGACTCGAATCCAAATCCTCCGACTTGGTTTCCATATGGATTCTTTAGCTAAATTGGTGATTTAAGTCCCGTCGACAGGATATTCCATTTCTTCTTACCCGTTGCCTAATAGCTTGTGTTTGGTGTCATTACTTCCCTTCTCTGACATTCTGGAATTAAATTCCAAACAGACCACAGCTATGTACTCTATTTTAATGTCACGGTAACATAAAGTGACTCGGAACTACAAATCAGGAGCAGACGCCAGATGGTCTGTTTTTTAAGTGCCTTAATCAACTAAAGCTAACTAAAGTAACACAATAAACTTCAATTGAGAGAGTACATGTTACGGTAGATAGAAGAAAGTCATCAATCTTAGTCGTGACTCGGGGAAAGAAAAAAGGGCGACAAAATTTAATTGCACGAAACTATTGAACGTTTTTTTTCCCTCCAAAAACTAACTTTGCTTACATAAATCAATCCTGATCGAATACAAGACAGTGAGACAAATTCCGGTTCCCAGGGGAAGGAATTCTTCTTCTTCTTCTTTTTAGAAAAACAAAGATGGAGGGCTTTTCGGGTTTAAATTTCCTATCGTCGCTCTTACAAATAATTATAATTATTATTTTCATCATCACTTTGCCGAAACTTGCACTTTGACCTTTAAAGGTCACGGCGAAAATCCCTACAAAGTGTTTCACTAATTACACTCATCTTTTCCTTTCGCTTCCGCTCTCTCTTCCTTCTCCCTTCCACTTCCTCTCCTTCTCCGGCTTATGTTTTTCTTAGCTTTGAAGACGTTTTTCCTTTTCCATCCCTTTCCTTTCCTCGCATTTATTTTTCATGTTTATTTTTTTTTTCTTCTCTTTTGAGAAAATGTATAAGATTTAATCTGCTTTTAGAGGAAAGGAAGAGAAAGAAGGGAAGGGAGGAAATGGGAGAGAAGGAAGGAAGGAAAAGGAGAGAGGGGAAGGAAAGAAAGTAGAGAGGCAGTCATATTTTTGTTTCGCTACAGCATACTGCTTAAAAAAAGCTTAGGAAACAGATTTTTCATTCTGCTTTGCTAGACATTTGAATGTTCCTTTATTTAAGGGCGTGGAACTTTTGAAATTAACCCTAACTCACCCAAGCAGCTTTATTTTAACTTATTCTAAAAAACTATCAATGCTAAAACTGTGCAGAACTTATGAAACGAGATTTGTAAGAATAAAAATCATCACGATAGTTCAATGTTAAAAGTCAAGTTCTTGTCCGCCTGATGCTGCTGTTTTTTTATTATAAGTAAGCAAAGTTCACTGTTGTGGATTCATAGGGTGGGTAGGAGGGGGTGAGGAGGAAACAGGAAATAAAAAGATAGATGTAAAACTAAATGGCAGACAGACGGAGTCAAACGAGCCGTCGAACTCTTAAGAGAGAGGAAGTTCGTTCAGAAATTGACAGTAAAAAGTTACAAGTTCTTCAAATTGCTTTTCTGTTGTTTTGTCGGGATGGCAAAAAGGAAGAATAGACGTCGTAAACTTTTTTTTCCCCTGAAAGAGAAGAGAGATGAGGAGTGGTGAAGGAGAACAGGGGGAATCAGGGAAGTAGTCCAAGAATCAGAACTAACTAAAGAACCCTTCGACAGATATGTGGGAATGGATATTGAACTGCTTTAATACTGTAGGCTGTGATTGTAGCAAAAGTATTGGAAATATTTTTCATAAGTAATGCACAAAAATTACATTTTTGGGTGGGTAATTCATTCCATAAGCACTGGGCATTCTTTTTGGTAGAGATTTTCCAGGATTGTAATGAAACTGAGAACATGAAATTCTCTCTCTTTTCTATCTCTCCAGTTTTTGCTCGTGGAAGCAGATTAAATTTTAAAATGTTCATTTTCCAAAAAATAATTGCTCAAAATGGAATTCAACATAATTCCTAGCTCGCCTTCGTTTTCTGGTTTGTTTAGATTTACAGTGGCAGCCATTCAGAAAGCTTCCAAATGCTTTTAGCTCCTCCCCTTTCTGTAAATTTAATTCCGAATCCATTTGACAAAGGACGAAAATTGCGAAAACGAGAAAAAAAGCAAGCAGAGTGGAAACTGTTTCTACTTTGAAAAAGGAAAAAAGGAAAAATTTTTGTGTGTTGAGCCCACATGAGAAACGAAACTCACCCCCCCGAGTGACAACTCGACAGTTTTCAGGAGAGAAAAGGTCAAAGTCGAATTTAAAACAAAAAGGATAAGAAGGAGATGGAGGAGGAGAGGGATGGGGAGGGAGGACGGCAACATTTCGTTTGAACCCGACCTGTCAAGGCCCCAAAGAGAAACCTGGATCCTTTGTAAAATTATCTGCACATGAAGTATAATTGTTTGTAGATGGTTTAAATGAATTTGGTGCCTTGAGGCGGTTGGAAAAGTTTTTCCTCCTACTGGAAAATGTCGGCTTGAAGTTAACCCGAAATTCTGGGGAGTAAAGGTCAAAGGGTGAAAACGAACGGGAAGATAGATGAACCGGAGAAGATGGTTCCTCTTGCTAGAGATAACTTTTATAATGGTAATAAACAAAATTAATAATAAAAATGGTTTTCTTCTTTATCTCGTTTTCGCATTTAAAACAAAAACAAACAAAAAATTTTTCTTCTTCTTCTTCTTCCTTTCTTCCCTGACCTTGAGATAAGAATCAGGATTAATTGTTTTAAAGAAGAAGATGAAGTGAAGGAGAGAGAGAAGTCATGTTGTAAAAATGGCTTAAGTCAGCAAAACCATTAACAAAGATAACCAGATAAAACCTGGCAGGAATGAAACTCAGAATAAATTTCTCGAAAGTATTAAACGCTGTTCCGTCTTCTGCTGTCTTGAAAGCATTTTGATTTTCTTTCCCCCCCGCCTGCTCCTCCTGCCCATATTTTGAAGATGGTAATGTACGATGCTGTAGGCCTGTATTGAGAGAAAGCTCGGATTTTGGGTCTAAGACGACTTGATGGGTTAAAACTGTTGTTAGTGTGCAATACTTTTGAAATGAATTCGCATAAGTCATAAAACTGTAATTTGAAATTGGTTCTACAAAGAAAAAATTTGGCTAGGAATGAGTCAGTTTGACTCTCTTGTATAAGCAATAACTTTAAATTTGGATTTCGGTCAGCCTCCTTCTCTGATTTTCTTTCAAATTTTTAAAAATTACCCTAAAACGTTGGGTTGGATAATTAATTTTGTGGTCTGACAACATGTCACGAAGACATAAACACAGCCATAGATGAACTTATATCGAGGAAAGAGGAGGATTGGGTTTAGGTCTGACTTTAGCCGTGTACAAGTCAAAACACTCGCGGTTACCTGAATTTATCTCTCGTGTAGATCGCTCAGGTCGGTCGAATAAGTTGCAGACATGGTGGACACACAAAACACCGGTTTAACAGAGTGACAGATCATGGCAACCGGATAGACAGACAACAACAGTGTCTAGTTTTTAAAAGAAATCATTAGTCTCACTGAAGTGACGCGTTAGGGACATGCATGTGGAAAACGTTTAAACACATCACGAACATGTCACTGAACTCAGAAGGAGTGAGATAGGCGTTTATGTCACAGTAATCACTTCATAACCAGACACAACACTCCCAAAATTAACAAACTTCGAACACAACACCAAACAGTTGTAGACGGATGGGGGGTAGCAGTTGGGGGAGTGACAGACAGTATAAAAAACGATGAAAGGAAATTTCGAGACTTTAAAACTCCATTAAAATTCGAATGCATAAATATCAGACTTAATTTATGACACGAGTGGAGGAAACTTTTTTAAGGGTGATTTAATTAAAACGTGATTAAAAACTTGTTTCAAGCTGGCACTACTTCCTCTCAGTGTTCCACCGCCTTCCTAAAACTAAAACAGAGACGGGCTGGGTATGGAGTCCTCTCTTGCATAATTCGCAAAAGCTATAGCCATAAAGAAGTATTCAAAATACGAAAGTTTTCCATGATGGCTGCTAATAATTGTTAAAAAGAAAAACTAAACCGGATGCGAGGCGTTCATTTATGAATTAATCCAGTCGTACCAACTCAATTACTTTCCACCCCTGGGCTCCGATAAATGTGAATATTTCATTTCTCCATTTTTTTTTTATCCTCTAAAAACTAAAAAAAGGGAAAAAGTAGAAAAGAGAAAAATATTATTTTCATTGTGATGTAAATTAAAAAAGAAATTTAATCCATATTAATAGAAGGCGGTGTCTTTATCCGGGACTAGTGAGGGAAAATGGAATTGGGTATCAATTTTTTTTTTCCAAGTGTTGATTAATTAAAACGATCACCTTTAGTCCCTGTTATTACGTAATTGATGACTATTATTGTTGTCGGTTCTTTTTTTACGCGTATTAAAAGTTACGCTGTTTTTATTTATTTATTTTTAATAAGGAATTATTCAATTATATTGACTCAAACACGTCCTTTTGGGATTAGTTATGAGCACACACTTTAGTTGAGGATTTCATTTCATAAATATTGCACTTTATTACTTTTCGAGTTTTTATGGTTTCCGAAACCGGAACCGGAAAACACATTCTCACACTTACAATATAAATCTTGAAAAATGATATTTTTAGAAACTTTTACCGATAAATAATTTTTGGGGGAAGGGGGACAGAAAGAAAAATCATTTTCGAAAAAAAATTTTTTTGTGCGTTTCGAGGCGGGAAGGGAGGAAGAAGAATGGGAAAAGGAAAGAAAGGAAGAAAGTGGGAGATGAAAAGAACAGCGGTAGCGTTTCGGATTTGGAGAATGGAAAGGAAAGGGCAAATCGTAATGACTTCCTCTTAATTTTAGACTTCTTTCCAACTTTCTCCTCTTTTTTTTTAATTTTTCATTTTCAAAAAAAAAAGTTTTCTCAAAACACCCTTCTTGCATCAAGAAAAGAAAAACGAAAAAGAAAATTTTCCTTCTCTTGTTCCATTCCCCTTTCACCCCGAAATGATTTTCCGAAGTAACGTCGACATTTTGAAATATCCTCCGTTTCCCGTTCGTCAGTCAATAGGAATCCGTTCATTTGTCACTCCCCGGGTGAAAGTCTTGATTGTTTAAATGCGAGATTGGAAAGTGTTATCCAAGGAATGAGTGTTAGGACAGATAATAAAAGACTTCAGGTCGAATGGAAAGGATTAGAGATTAAAGAGGAGAGAGCGGGGCGCGGGGTGGGGTGGGGTTTAAGTAAAAACAGCTTTTTAGAGCTTTTAACCGTTCTTAGACTAATACCTAAAACCGTTATTTCGGAGAGGATGAGGTTGACAGGGTGGGAGGAGGAGGAAGTTTAGGAAAATCGATAACCACACAACAGAGGTTGGCGATCGGAATAAACTCCCAACAGAAAGTGTTATCTGTGAGATAGAAGGAAGCGAAAACAATTTTTTTTCATTCGTAACGTCAGCAATTTCTTTTAATTTAAACTTCCTGTAATCTCACTCTATTACTATTTTCTTTTCTTCTTCTTCGTTTCTGTCGTCCCATACTTCTTCCTTTCCTGTGAGAAGCAGGAAGTTTTCTTTCCTTTCTCTCTCTCTCAATTTTTTTTTTCTTGTTTATTTCATGTTATTTTGTTTTCTAATTTCAACTTACACCTACTTGCTTTCTTACGTTTATTTTTATCTCTATTTTCTCCAACCAACCGAATTTCCAACTACTACAACTACCGTCCTCCTACGCGCGAAAAGGGATTTCGCACTTGAATGAACTCGATATCAACCTCACCAAAAACAGCCGACAGGGCGAATCGAAGTCTTTCTTACATTCTCAGTACCTGGAAACTTCCCACTTCCAGTTTGTTATGGGTTACCCTACTTACGGGTTATGGGTTATGAAAATCCTAAACTCAAAATGGTGGCCAAAGGTAATCAGTCAGAGCGAATCGAAGTCTCTTACCTTCTCAGCACCTGGGAGCATCCCACTTTCAGTTTGACTCTTACTAAGATGGGTTACTCCTACTTAAGAGGTATGGGTTATGAAAATCGTAAACTCAAAATGGCGAGAAAGCCCACCGTCAGAAACTACCTAAAGCTAAATCAAACTACCTCTAAAAGACTTATCCTTTATCCGGGCCTGAACTAAGTGACCTGTTCCTAACACAAAACTCACCCCAAAAGCTTGAGCTACCTTGAACTTGAAGATATGTGACGGTTAACTTGGGAATAAAGGAAAACAAGCTGCACATCAATACGGGAAGAAGGAAAGCAAGCCGTGTTTCCATTTCCGGTTCCGGCCATTTTTATTTATTTATTTTCAAAAATTCGAAAACATTCTTTTTGTCCAATTTATATATCAAAATCACATGTTTTTCCACATAAATGCATCGATTTGAGAGATTGCATAATAATTCAGAGGATTCCATTTGCTGTGACGTTTCTCGTGTCATTTTTATCTGTATACGTATTTTTATTTATTTATTTATCTATTTATTTTATTTTTTTTTCATTATTGCTTTTGAAAGGGGGAATTGGAAATAGATAAATAAAAAAATGACAAAGTAAGAGGATCGATGTTCGATACCATATCTACCCTTGGGACGCGTTTTTTGGCAAATCTATTTCCGGTTTGTTTTTTTTCTCCGACTTGTTTCCTTTAATCGTATTTATGACAGTCTATCATTATACTAACATGTATTGACTAAATATTTCTCGGGGTTATATTATAAAATTAAATTTATTCGGAATTTATACGATTGTGGTCCTCGGTCTTGTTTTGTGCGATCTTGGGAAATGTCGTGAACTTATATTGTGCGGTACGGGTTTGAAAGCTGTTGTTATTTATATTATATACTCAATCTCTATATTAACTGGTTTGTATCCGATAAAGTGAGGAATCAAGAGTTTTGTATGTTGCCTAGATAATGTGGAAGTTAATACTATGACGACCGCTGGCCATACTATGGGGTCATAAAAACAGTATCCGTTGACTGCCATGCTATATTTGGGGTGACGTCACATTCGGAAATTGTTGTGCATCTTATACTTGTGGACGATTATCACTAAAGTTCATGTGTTGTGAATTTAAAATATTGGTGCTCAGGCAGCGTGAGAGTCAGTTCCACCGGCACCGACACGAAACAATTTACATTAGACTTCCAGACATCTTGGTGTTGGTATATTATCTCGTGTTTCCCAGTGATTTTAATGATAGTTTGTAGAGGGAGCTTATTTCAAAAGTATTGCACACTTGGAACTTTATTATCGACTAATTTATATCTTTGATGTGTGGTACCGCCGTTCAGAGCGAAGTCGAACTTGAAGCTCGGACTTGTTTATACCCATTACATGGGAATGAGACTCTAACCACAGGTACGAGGGTTGAAGTATGAGTAATAACACCTTTAGCCATAATCCATTTCATAAATAATGCACACTTCCCTAAAATTATTCGGAAAAATTGGTCAATAAAACTCCAAAATTGGGTTACAGTCAAAAGAAACGCACTCAAACTGTGGGTTCCTTTCTTGTTTGAAAAATCACGGCAGAAATAAAATTTCCCTTGAAAAAATGTCAAAATGACGGATTTAAAGTTCCGACAGGTCGTAATTAAAAAAAAATTCAGCCGTCTCATCAATTAGATGGATCACGAGAGAAATGAGATAAATAAAAAATAAATGAGTTTCCACTTCGGCTGTAGTCCTCTCTGGTACAGCAGTTGTCTCATTTCCAAGATGAAATAAGCCCAAATTTAAAGCGATTAGCCATGAAGAAAGCCTTTTAAGGTCTCCTCTCAACCGCGAAATAATTCATTTCCTGTGCTGGAAAATCGATACCAGTCAGCTAAGCATAGACTGGAACCGGGTGGGGGTAGAGGACAACAACAATTACACCGGAATCGTTAGCAAGTGAATTTGAAACGCTTTTGAACCCCCTCAAAAATTGGCACCGAATAAGAGAGACAGCGCGGGGGCTGAAAAATATTTTTAGTGTTAACGACTATAAAACCGAGAACAGTGGTTGGTATGAAACCGAATACGAGTTTAATTACCGGAGCCTCAGCATCCTGTTGTTATATGTGTGGGAAAACTTGAAAACTCAACAAAAAATCCAACCGAAAGAGATTTTTGGATTTTTTTTCCTGTTGGACTCCTCTCAACCGTTTCCGGTTTCTCAATCATCTCGATTACTGTTGTCTTAAATGAAATCAAATCATGGGGCTGTATAGTTAGTAGTTTTGTTCTATCACCGGGGAGTGATTTCAAATTGGACACTCGTGAATTCATTTCATAAATACTGCACACGGATGGTAGGAATTTCGTTTCATAACCACCGTGCACGGTGTTTAAATCAAAACGGAAGTCGAGAGGGAAATTAATTATTTATTTTGGTTTTAGTCGGAGTATAGTTTAAAGTTTTCAAGATGGCGGCATCGAGTTGTGCAAAAACAAACAGGTTCTCCGTGGAAGTTTGGTTGTTAGTTTTGTAGCAGATTTACATTTTCTTTGTTTTGATGTGTTTCCCTGGAATAATTTTCCTTGCTTTCTTTGCACACACACCCCTCACTTCCCCGGTTTTCCCCGCTCAACGGTAGCGAGGAAAAATTTCTTTGTGTAGTTAAGAAAAGTTCCTTAATAGAAAACAAACATCTGAGCCCTTCCTAATCCTCAAAACCTGGATTTGGAAGTTGTTATAACTTTTTCTGATTTGTCTTCTCCTCTCTTCTTGCTATACTATTTCCGTATATACGAGTTGGAATAATAGTTTTATGGAAATTTCTCGATTTCATTATTTTATTTTTATTTTATGTTTCGGATGCGAGGATAGAATATAGGATGGAGGGTGGGCGGGGGTGATGTTGACTGTTGAGAAGATGGAAACGTGGATCCCGGATTTTGAGCGAGCTAAAAGCCGTGGGAGGAAGAAGGAGCGGGAGAAAGGGATTCGAAAATCATTCTCTTTGATTGCTTAAATCCACGTTTATCTGCTTTCGGTGCTAGAAACTCGGATTCTGTGTTATTGACATACGCGGGAGGGAGAAGATGAAAGGGTGGATTATATCTCCATGGAAACTCATCCCTCATCAGGACTATTAACAAAATGAAAATTTCCTTTTGGATTGTTTCTTTTCCCCCGAAAAATAAATTTTCGGTGAGTGTTAGCCGAGAGGAAATCTACGGAGGCGTTTGTTGTTATTGGAATCATTTCCTCATGAGAGGGAAACCGGAAGTAGAAACATTTTTTAATCCGAGGAAAAGCGCCGTCTGGGAAATATTATTTTGTGATGTCGGTGTGCGGTCTTGCACAAAAGTGAACGTGATGGGAGAAAGGAAGATGAGGTAAGGGAAAGGGGTGAAGAGGAAGGAAGGAAGAAATAAATGTCTCTCTTGCAGACTCTTGGTCCTAACAAGATTTGGGGGGGAGGGTCAGAAAAAGAACGAATTCACGGATTATTGGCTCGTCGGTATCATTTTGGGCTCGAAGTTGACAACCTCGAGAGGTTTCATGTACAGAATGAAGAAGAGGAGGAGGAGGGATGGAAGGTAAATGAGAAAGGAAGGAAGGAAAGTCTGTGTGTCCCTTGCGGGTTAAACCACGTATTCTTGGTTCGGTGAGTCTATTTGATATCGATCTCGGTGGAAGGCTCTCTCGCCATTTGTAATCCGTTTTGTGGATTATCTTGGCTAATTCTGTTTTACATTTCCTTTTTATTATCATCTTATTCCTTTTACAGGAGCGAGGAAAGGTTTATTACTAGCCGCTGTCTTTCTACGTTTTGTTTTATCACTCCTCGGTTTCTTCCGTTTATGGCCTCTTTCTTCCATCTTTTATTTTTTAATCAACCATTGTTAACCTGACAGCTTCCATCTCTCCCTCTCTCTCTCTCTGCTTTTTAATGCTTTTACTCGGTTTTTGGTGTTTTCCTGACTTTTGTTCTCATTTTGGTTTTTGACATACATCTCCTGGATGATGTTCCGTTGGCACTTTGGTTGAGTTTTGGTTTTATTTAATCTCACCCGTCTCCCCGTTTTGAAAATCTTTCTCGAAACTTATCATCATCGCTCGACGACACGACTTGTTTACATGATTCAGAACTTGTTTCGAAAAGAAAATGGCGGGAGGGTGGTGGATAAAAATCGAAGGGAATAAAATAAGAAAAAGTTGAAAGAAAATAACTTTTTTTTCATTCCTTTAACTTCCATTATTAACTTGAATTAACTTTCTTCCCATATTCTTGTGCTTATTTGCATTCAAAATCGGATTCTCGATTATTTTCAATTTTCCGCCGCCCCCAAACTGTTTCGTCTCCCCGGAGAAAATCCGCAGCTACGGAGTTAAAGAAAACGGGAAAAGAATTTCATTTTTATTTTTTTAATACACTCAAGCTTTAACCGAGGCCATATTCCCGATGAGAATAGTTTGGATTCTTTTTCATTATTCTCGAAGTCGTTGGTTGATACTAAAACCGGAAGCAGTTAACCTAAATAAGAAAAGAAAACGATAAACCGGATTAAAAACAAAGAGAGAAGAGGGAAAAAGTTGGAAGCTTTTGTTTTAACGTCCGATTTGGTGATTGGAAGAAGAAGGAGGAGGAGGTGGTGGTGGTGGTGGGACTGACAGACCGAACAACAAAAAGTAATCTTCGGAAGAAGTCATAAAAAGACTGGGAATGGAACTGAATGGGAATGGATGTTGATAATGATTATGATGATTAAAGTTCGGGATTTTTGAATTTGTTTTGTGTGTGTCGGGGGAAGTGATGTTACGGGGATTGAAACGACAGCAGAGAGTCATTGTGTTAATTTTCCTGTTTGTTTTGTTTGTTTCAGCCTGCAGGGGCACGCTCGCTGACGCCATGAACGTCACGAAGTGCTCCCAGGATGGGGACTCCAACCTCCCCTACACCATCCCCGAGATGGTCGTTATCGCCATATTGGCCGGGACACTGTCACTCGTGACAGTTCTTGGGAACTCTATGGTTATGATTTCTTTCAAGATTGACCGTCAGTTGCAGACCATCAGCAACTACTTCTTGTTCAGGTGAGTGTTGTCTGTCTTTCTTCTTTTTACAGGATTCAACACATAGTCGCAGCTCTTTATTTCCCTCTCTTCGCAAGCTCTTAACAGAGAATTTCAAGAAGCTCAGTTTCGCTGACAAAAAGTCTTAATTATCGTGTCTTCTCCCTTAAATCACGGCTCGAATAGCTGACTGTTTTATTGTCGTCTGAGGGTAAAGTTAATCGTAGCGAAAAAGTCAGTCAAGTGTGGAATTTTCCCTTGTTCGTGGGTCTTGGGGAGATAGATAGCTGAGAAAGGAATTCAGTGATTCGTTTTATTCAAAACCCTTCGCATTTTAAAAAGGAATTGAATGATTGATTGATTGGAGGAAGTAAAAATAACAGACATCGTTTTGATAGGAAAAAGGCTTCGGGGATGAATAGAAATAAGAAACACAAATTTTAGAAACTAGAAAGAAGTTTGAAGGTTCTTCAAAACCCTTGCCTACGGGTGTAGTATCTTTAACTGGATAACTTTATCTATTATCTATTTCTCTTAGTTTACTTATCAGTTTTGTTTTCTTTTTGGAGGTTTGGTTTGAAACCTGGGTTTGTTTTTATTCAAATTTTAGGTTTTGGGTTAAGTTTGAATGGTTTTTAACCTTTCCGATCAGATTCCTCCTGGTCTTTTGACTATTTTCTCTCCCATTTGCGTCAGCATACAGGATGAAATAGATTTTAAATCTCTGAGAGATCTGGGGTAGTGGCTAAAATGCTGACTATAGTAGTTGTGGTAGAAATCCTGTTATACCCAAGGGAGAAAACCTAGGAAAAACTAAACTAAACTAAACTAAATCCCTGACACAAGAAAGTATAGCTGAGAATTGTAATAAGCAGTCAGCTAGGATTAATGGCGCCACTGTGACTGACAACACTGGTTTGCAGGTAGTTTTGATGACGTAGCACTCGACACTCATTCTTCAACTATGGTTGAAAGCAGACGGTTTTGTTGTTTTGTTCGTTCGGGAAAATTATGTTTTGCTTTTGTCATAATTTTTTTTGTGTTTCTGGAAATGTGTAATCCTAGATTAAGTGTTTATTTATTAATCAATCAATCAATTAATTAATTAATTGTTTCTGTAATCTGTTTTGTTTTATTGTGTTTGTTTGAAACAGCTCCCTCCGATCTGAGGCGGTGGGAACCAGGTTTGTTTGTCGTTTTCCCAAGTTTTATATTATTTTATACTATCATAAACGAACATTCATTCATTCGTATATATTTCAGTTTTCCATTTTTACGGTTCAGTTATAATTGGATACGAGACTCGAATGGAAATGTTTTTCGTTTGAGACGAATGGGAATGTTTTCTTATTTCCGTTTCTTTTTTCTGTATTCCACCTTCCTCGATTGATTTGTTTACTTTTTGTTTACGGTTGGCTTCCTTTTCATGATTTTTTTTTCTCCTTTGTTTTCTATAAAAAAGAAAAGACGTAGAAAACCCGGAGGAAAAGGTTTTTAATGAAGAGGGAAAGGGATGCTGAGGAGGGAAGTCGTACACGTGGATGGAGAGAGTTCATGACAAAATCGATCGTTTCCAGGCGGTTAATTAAAAAAATGTTTATAGAGGAAAAAATCCGGAATGATGCAGTTCCTGGGAAGTGGAAGGGGGTAGTAAAAGAGAAACTCGGGGAAGAAATGAGGGAAAAGTTTCCCTCAGGCAGTTTTTGGTTTTTTTCAAAAAAAATGGAAAAGATTTTTAACGAATTGTAAGAGAGATTTTTCGTTTTGGGTTTCAAGTCAGGTTAATGAGGGTTTGCTATTGGTGACTTTGATCACTCCACCTCCTCTTTCCTTCTTCTTCTTGTTTCTTGTTCATTTATCTCGCTTGAATACCTACGACAAATAATTTCGCTCATTAAGCCGTTTCAGAAGGCATCAGCGAAATGAAAAGCCGCCATTTTGGAAACCATCCCCTTTCGGGTTTGTTTTATAAACTTTTTCATTTCCTCTAATTGTTTTTTCATTTACAGAAATTGTTATTCTTTAGGCTATTTCTTAAACTTAATTCTCTCTTAATTGCTTATTTATTTCTTTGTCTTTAGAAAGTAATTTGTTTTTCCTCCTTCTTCCCTTTTTGTAAGGTGGAATCGTTCCTCTTCGTCTTCTATCTTGTCATATATTTGGTCGACTCGAAAATGATGTCGGTTATGTTTATGTAACGAAAGTGATAAATCCGGTGAGTATATGTAATTCCCGGCGATTATTCATAATCACTATGTGCCTTCTTCGCGTCGAAGGTTGGCAATCAACAGAGCTATGGCCACCTTGGATGCTGACGCTCGGAATAGGACGGTGGGTGCCATGCCGAATCATTCTGTTAGGTTCTTGAGCCACGAAGTTTCAGGGCATCACTTTCCCTCTATTTTCCCAACCCATGATGACCTGGAGTAGTTTGTATTGCAGTTTACGGCGCTTAACTTCGTACAGCAACTCCTTCTTAGGTTTAGCACTTCCGCCTTTGTCTAAACATGCGGCGGTAGAACCATATCTCAAAGGTTTCAATTCTTCTCTCCAGAGCCCTCGTTAGCGTCCATCTTTCGCAACCATACAGAAGAAAATCACCAACAACTTGGTTAATGTGACAGATTGTTGAATATTTATCACATTTACCGGATAGTTTATAAAATATCTTAATATCCTAAGATTGTGAGTTGTATATTTTATATACTACCCGGTAAATGTGATAAATACTCAATAATCTGTCACATTAGACAAGCTTAGTTGGTGATTATGAATAATCGCCGGGAATTGTACCATATTTACTAGTGTACACAATCACACTAGATAAAATTCACGTTTATCTGATTACTGAGTTGTACTCGCCTCCTCCGGTGAGTACTTCCACACTCCGCAGCATCGTAATACCGTTTCTGTGATTAGTTTATTTAAAGCGCGTAATTTTGTCTTTGAACAACCAGATTTATCACTTTTACCTAACATAAACATGATATTTGTTCTGTCCCACAGTATATTTGATTCCAGTGCCATTTTCTCTCTCTCTCGACTGGTGGTTCATCTCAATCCTTTCGCAGCATCTTTTTGTCGATGGAAAATTCTCTTTTGTTGTATGATTCGTGTTTTTTTAAAAATATTTTTATGTTTCGCTGTCGAGTTTTTACAAAAGGAAGAATTGTCGTCACTGTTTTTTCATTTTATCTCCTTCTTTTAACCTTTTTTTTTTAAAAAAAAACTTTCTTCTATTTGTTAATTGCTTTTCGGGTTTTTTAATGTTTTCCTCGCTCGTAATTCTTCGCACACCGAATTAATTGTTCTTTATTTATTTATTTATTTGGTTGTTTGTGTTTGTTTGTTCTAACACTTTTTTTTGCTGTTGTTGTTGTTGTGAGAAGAAATAAATTGCTTTTTTTTTCTCTCTCTCGCTCTTCTTCGCACTATTTCTCGGTTTTCTTAATTTTATTCGTTTTTTGTTTGGTTTGAAACCGCCTTTCCAAGTCGTGACACATTATTCACCACATTTTCTCTCACTTTAATTCACCCGCTTATTTAATTAGTTCAATGAATCTTTAAGTCCTCTCGGAACATAAAGCTTTCAGCCGTTTGCCCGGATTCTCAGCTTCTTGAATTAATTCTCACTTCCATTAGAGCTAAACATTTTTTGTCCTTTTGTTTCTAAACGGTCCTTGTTTAGGTTAGGATGTCGTAATAATTTTTTTGAGCTTTCGTATGAGCTTTTGGTTAATTGTGGTTGTAATAAAGTCCCTCATCGGTTTTGTTCGGGTTGAGGTACGAGCTGTTTTATTAGTTTTAGCGGTATTATTTTTCAAATATCGGGCTGGGTCGGGAAACAAATTAAAATTTTTGGGGTTTTGTGTAGGAAATTTGGAAATGAGGGTCACAATGAACCGGGTTTTGGTATCTCACGGCTTGTGTTTGAATGTGGTTTGTATTCCTGCCGGTGCCCCTCATCTTCCTGAGAAAAATCGGTTAAACTAAATCCTTTGTATGAGAGTTTGCGAGTAATTAATTCGGGGGCTAAATGGGCGGAAAATTAAACAATTTTAACGGATAATGACGGGAATTTAAGCGGGCTTCAAACCACATAGAGGTACTTTCCTTTTCCATTTATTGGAAAACGGGACTCTTCTCTCGCATCGGTTTTACGAGAACAGTGACATAAAAATTTTTGACGACGTTTTACACGGTTTTCCCATTTTTTGTCACTGCTTACTCTGAAAGCCTCATATTTAATGAATTGACATTCGTTTGCTGTTTTTTGTTTCGCTTTTCCATTTTTCTTGGAGAAATATTTTCCAAAATTTTCCTTCCGACTCTTCTGTTTATTTAATTTTGCTTTTGTATTCTTATCTTCTGCTTAACAGTTTTTTGTGTTCTTTGTGGCCGTCTCCTTTGTCTTTTTTATCTTTTACGTTGGCGTTTCTAACATCAGCTTCTTTCTACCTTGACAAGTTTAATTATTTTCTAGATTAATCTTTAATATTCTTAATTGTTTTTCTTTTATCTTCTTCTTGTTTCTGACTTGTTCTTCATCTTTGGTTTTTAATTATTCATAAGCAACGTCAGAGGAATGTTGTTTTAACTCCTCTTCCGCTCTTTCGAGTTTGTTATTTTTTCATCCGTTTTGTTTTAGTAGTTCCGTTGTTCGCTCGGTTTCTTTTTACCCTTTCCTCGAGAACTTTTCTTCCGTTGTAAAGTTTTTGCTTTTATAGGAAGATCCGGTTTCTCTTTTTGCCTACGGTTTTGTAGGTAGAGTGCTTTGTTAATTATTTCAAACAGTTTTCCGATCTTCTCGTGCAAAAAGTTTGAAAGTTTCCTTGGGTTTGTTTGAACTTGATGTAAAATCCTTGTTTTCTGGTTTTCTACCCCATCTCCGTCTTAAAGTTGTTTGTCGTCTCTTCCCGCATCTCTGTTCTCTGTATTTATTTTTCCTACCGTGAATTTCGTTAATTGTTTCGCAAAAGCTCTCCTTGTAAACGCTTCACACTCTGCTGCGTATGAGGCCTTTGATTAAAGTTTCCCGTAAGAAGGTTTTTCCTTTTTTCCTCCTCCAAGTTCAAATTGTGGTGACGTGTTGAAACAAAAGTTTAATGAAACTCGTAGGTAGATAGATGGGTGGGTAGAAGACTGTAGAGGATTTGAAAATGTTGAGTGACTGGGCAGAGGCAAAGAGACGACGGTTTATTGTTGCGGCTATGAACTTCCGAGTTTCTAAAAAGCCACAGAGTTAGGGTTAGTTAGTCAGTTAGTTTTCTCTACCCCCTCCCCGGTTTCCCGACATTTCCAACTTGTCTTAGAAAATTCCATTTTGAAAATTCCTTCCTCCTTTTTAATTATCTCGGTTTTGTATGACTTTTGAGAATTTCCGCGTCAGTTTTTACCTCTTCGCCGGCTAGGAATCTCTCTCTCTCTGTTTTATGAGGTCTTTCTCGGGGATTAAATTTCTTTTCCCTTTTTTAGCGGGCATGGAAAATACCCTCGAAAAGAGAAACGCAACAAGTTCATCGCATTTTAAAACCTCCTCCTCCTCCCGTCCGTTTTGAAAAGGAGTAAAAGACGCGAAACTAAATAAGAAAACCAAAAGTAGAGAGAGAGAGAGAGAGAACGAATGACAAACAACAATCCATCAAATTGCTATTTTATTGTTTATTTATTTAGTCAAGTCCTTAAATATTTATGTTAAATTATTTTATGTGTTCCTTTTTTGGGTGATAATTTGTCTACAGATAAAAATGTTGGGTTTTGAGGTTCCTCGATGGTATGTGCGTTAGCTTAAACTATTGACAGCCTGATTATGGGTCTGATAAACAGCTTTTCTAAACATAACTGTTGGTAGAGGTTTTCGAGTTAGTTGGATTCAGAAATCTGAGTCTTCCCAACAGCTTTAAAATGTTTCTCTGATCTCCCACACCACTTTGAAAAATTTAAACCCATCAGAGTGTTTGAATTTTTGAAACCCATTTACAAATAACCAATTTCATAAATAATGCACACATTAACTGTAAAAGACGGTTTAGTTAATGATTCAGCATTTCGAAACTTGAGATCTGTCTCTTATGACTAATGTATACGCTGTTCATTGAACTAGTCAAAGGTGAGAGAGAGGGAGGAAAGGAAAATTGTTCAGACAGTATAAAGGATGAAAATGGAAGTTACAAGAATAGATAATCCGTTAGGTTCTACATGATCATTAATCGAAAATTTGGTGTAAGAATTAAGCGATTCGTCGAATGGTTTCTCCCTTAAAGCTAATTCATTTATCTTCCTTTCCGTTCTTAGAGTTTTGGTGAAACCTTTATCGAAGGATGCCATTATTAGGTCGTTAGTTTGAAATTATGGTCTCACCGAAAAAGGTTCTTTTCCGTTTAGATTCGTGCTTGTGATTTTTAGTCTCAGGAGAATTTCTCTCTCTCTGCCTCTCATTTCGAAATCTGAATTTTTCGTTTGACTAGAAAAAGCTTTTGTTTCCGTATTTTCTCTCACGCCCACCTCCTCTCTCTCGTTTCAAACAAAATAGAGCGTAAAGAAGATATGAAAAAGAATTGGAAATAAGTTTCGAAGAGAAATGGAGTTGGATAAAGTAAAAAAAGTACGGAAACAAAGGAGGAGGAAAAAATGTGTGACAAGTATGAGCTGAATTATTGAAAGGAAAGAAAATAGCAGAAGACGACCGATAAGCAAGGAGAGAGAGTTTCTTTTTTACTTAAAAAAGGAAAAAAAAGGCAAATGAAGTTGTTCCTCCTTTGAGTTCTCCATCTTGTTGATGTTTGCTTTGTAGCGAGAGAACACCTTTAAACCTAATTTCAATCTTTCATTCGCCTACCTTCTCATTTTATTATTTCCATTCCGTTCTCCGTTTTGAGTTATTGTTTCGTGCTTGTTTCCGGTTTGCTGGGCCTGAGTTATTGTTTAGGTTGGTTTAGAACCGGTTTGTTCTCCTGAATTTTTTATATCATAAAGTACTTCTCGGAGTGAAATGAAATATTGCTGCTAGAACAATTGGCTAAGTTGTGAGATGTTAGCGGTAGAGGCTCTGGTCGGTGGATGATAGTGCTGACCATAAGTCAGTTCTGTTTGTTATTTTGATTAAAACTTCTGACGGGTTTCGTTTCGCTGTAGGAAGTGACGAATGGAACTTTAGACAAAATCAAATTCTACTAACTGTTAGGATTGTTGTAGTTAAATTGATTGGTTAGATGCAGACATGATCAGAAAACATTTTAAGAGCACGTTTATGAAATGAACAACAGCAAACTTACAAAGGCGATCTGTGATGTTGTAAATAACTCAGCAAGCAAAACTAACTGGTTTGAAGAAATAGAAGACCCAATGCAAGTAGGAACATGTAAAATATGGACAGAACAGTTGAGGAATAAGAAAAAGATCTTTGGAAACAGAAGGAAGACCGAAGAAAAGTGTTAATCAAGCGACATGCGAGTTAAACATTGTCCTAATGGCATTGTCATAATACAACAACTCAGGGATGCTAACACAAACAGTGTATCAGACCAAACACTGTGTTCATGACTTATAACATAAACTCTGACTTAGTTTTCTATTTTAGCTAAAATGTGCATTATTTATGAAATGATTTCTCTTGTACACAACTGTACATTACAGTATTGATTACGAAACGGTGTCTCGTTAAAGGAGTAATTATATCACTCCGTAAAGGTTTCCGATGCACAATAATTATGTCATAAATTCTCTCTTCGAGATGTTCGTGCCTCGTAAAAATCAAAATTTTCATTTTCAATTATTAGATAATTGGAATTTCTAAGAAATGCACTAATTAAAAATTTGTCGAAGCGTGACTTTTCCTGTAATCTTTATCAGTGTTGACTGGAAAAGAAAATTCTCGAGACAAGAATTTTCCTTTAGACTAATTAACGTTAATTCCAGTTATATCAGAAAGGAGGAAGAAGACGACGTTGTAATTATGTAAAAGGTTTTTGTTTCGATTCGTTATCCCGAGATTCGTTTTCAAACTGTTACCCGGGAAAACGGGGGAAAATTTTCCTTCTTTATTCGGGAGGAAGGCGGGGTGGCGGGGGAAGAAGAATGAGACAGCGAGGATGGAGTAAATAAAATCCGCGTTTATAAAACGAAGAAAGAGTCGGATAAGAAAGAGACGAAGAAGAAATCCTGTGTCAATAAAAATTTATCCGGTTTTTTCGAAATTTCATATAAAAAGTTAGAACATAAAAAGGGAAAAAGGTCGACGGAGGAAAATTTTCTTCTTTTTGTTTGGGCGGAAGTGGGAGGAGATGATGGCGGAACTTTTGGGAAAATCGGAGGCGAAAATTTTCCCCCCCAAAAAAAACCGGAAACGGAGTTTTACATCTAACGACCTACCTAGTTATAAATGAATGATTTGATTCATTTCCGACAGGAATTTCATCCGAAAATTCCCTTCTTCCGTAGAAATTTTAATTAGCTCTCGTAACCAGCAGAAGATTCCTTCCTCCTCCATCTTATTCGTTTAATTCTGTCGGTGTGATTTTTAGGGGTGGTATTATACAACAGTTTTCCTTCTTTCCGACAGTTTGAATGAGAAATGGTGGGTAGGTTGGGGGTAGGAAATTCAAGTTGGAGTTAATACCGTGAAATTGGCTAGGACCTGAGACCTGAATAGGACGTCAAGGGTCTTGGTTTTCTAAAGGACTTTGTCGTTTCCAGAACTTCGACCGAATTTCCATAATTTCTAATTTGAAAGCTATCGCGTTTGAATAAGTCCGCCATTTTCATTTTGGGGGGAATTCGTTTGTCTTTGATTTATTTATTTGTCTGTTGGAGATTAGTATTTTAAAGAAAAAAGTTGTTTACACGGAAGGGGATTTGAGAGTTTGAAAGCTCGGGTTTGAAAGATTCTACTTTGAAGCTTTTCGAGTTTGTCTGATTTAGAAAAAAAAAGGAAGAAATTTATTTATTTATCTGTTTGCTTGGTGCAAAGTCTTTGTCACATAAGTTTGAAGGGTTTGGAAGTTTCTGTCGGAAAGTTTCTTTTTGTTTCTATGGCGACAATGTTCTTATTCAGTTCTCATAATAAAAATGTTCCTTCAGACCGTTATGTGCTATGGCTGTTGGAAAATCTTTTTATTAACTACAATCACACGGCCCGACGTCTCTCTTTCTCTCTTTTTTCTTCTTTTTTTTATGATTAAAAGGTCCCAGAAGGCGGGAAAATGGGAAGAGCAGATGTGATTCCGATCCTATCTTCCTACGTATAACATTTAGGGTGGCAGGTCGATCCCCTGAAGGGAATTCTCAGGCTCTTGTTTTCTAATGGTTGGGAGACGGCAGATGTACGACAGTAAATTTAGAGTTTTTTTACAGACTTTTTTCTTCTTTCCAGAGAGAAGGGAGGAAAAGGGAGAGAGGGAGGTTAAAGAGTAAAACGTAAAGTTCAGCCTTTTTTAAAAGTTTTTTTTTTTAGTACGACCTTTTCTTTCTTCTTGATTTTTGTTTGTGTTCCTACGCTTGGATTGAAGTGGAAAATTGACAATTTCGGTTATAGTCTATTTCCGGTTCGTGTATCTTTCTCTTTGATTGACCGTTCCGGAATTGATCTTTATCCTTCTAATTTCATCCTGTGTTTCTTTCTTTCTGCTAGTTTTTCTCATTTCCTCCGTGATGAAACCTTTGAGAGAAGGAGGAAGTGGTGGGAATATGAAGAGAGTGAAGGGTGTAGGCTCTTGGTACTCAAGCTTTTTCCTTCTCGGGTCAAATTTCCATTGTGACTGGACCACACGACTTACCAAACAAAAAAGATTTCACAAGTCCGGCTTTCGACGCATACAGTCAACCCTCAGATGTACATCTGACAGTCTGTTTCTGTATTTTCTGTATATTGACATGTTGAGGCAAACAATTTTAGCAGTTTCTCAGCAGGCCCGTCAGGTACTATAGTTCAGACTTAACAATGAGCAATCGACCTTTCACAAATTTCTATCGGTTCCCACTGCAGGATGTAAGCTGACGATTGGAAATTGTGCAAAGATTCAGTCAGCAACTCGCAGCGAGGTTTTTGTTTTATTCTCAGGAAGGGTTTCGCGGTGGTATACTCAGAAACGTTTTAAAAAGGCGAGGAAGTAGGGATTTTGGCAGGAAGAGGAAACAAGCGGGGGTTTAAAAACCCGACAGGAAATCCATCATTTCGGGAAGAGCTTTTGATAAAATCACAATGCCACGTGTCACATTATTCATAACTGATTGCCTCGGAAAACAAAAACAATTTGCCGACTTTATGAACGAACATTAATCCTTCTCCCGGGTTTTTCACAAAAACGGAAAAAGACTTCTGTTAGACTTCACCTTCCTCTCCTCCTAACATCATATTTATGCGTAGATGGGTTTAAAGGAAACAAGTCAAGAGTCTGTTCGAAATGAAAGTTTCCTCATTAGCAAGAATCAAATTTTGAAAAAAATTTTTTTTTTGCCTTCTCCATATTTTATTCTGGGAAAGGACTTGACCTTTGGATTTAAATTTGATTCCCTCTAATTATCAATACGAGCCTGAATTGGAGTTTTTAATCTTCTTGAGAATACTTTTCTGTAATTTTCTCTCCTTTCATTATCTTATTAAGTGCACCCTTTGTCATCTTGACCTTGGAATCGAGTATCCTACAGCATTTCGAACAGCACAATAAAAAATGGAGAGGTTTGGAGGAGAAAATTTTTGTTTTTTCCTTGTTTGTTAGAAATTAATTTTTCCATTGTTTCCATCCTCTTCGCTGATGCTTATACATCCAGTTTCAGCCAACAGGAATACAAATTAATAATTAAACTCATCGATAATTAAGTTATCGATTAGTCTTGTTAGTAAGGTTTGACAAAAACAATCAAAAAGGTCAATCAGAGAGTGTTTATCACCCCCACATAGCTGATTTTGTTTTCCCCGGGAATCGTAACAATGATGAAGTAACTTGTGTTTGAATTTTCCTCGATTTTCTTTTAATAATATTTTGTTTTTTGGTTTTTTGTTTTCAGTCTTGCTGTTGCTGACCTTGCTATTGGATTAATATCAATGCCTCTGTTTACCGTTTCTACTCTGCTTGGTTACTGGCCGCTTGGACGTCACATCTGTGACACCTGGCTTGCTTTGGACTATCTGGCGAGCAATGCATCGGTCTTGAACCTCTTGATCATCTCGTTCGATCGTTACTTCTCCGTGACTCGTCCGCTGACTTATCGCGCGAAGAGAACGACTGGCAAAGCAGCGATTATGATAGGTAAGTGAGTGGAAGCAAAAATACGAAGGAGAGGAAAATTTGATTTTTTCTTTATACAGGAATCGTGTTTGCTGAAGAGGAGGAAAATAAGTTTTCCTCACTTCCCAAAGGAGGTACGGGAAACCGTTGGGAAATCGATGACGTTTCACGAATTGAAATCCGTTTTATTAAATTTCCTTTAAAATCGGAATTGAGCTCTGGGAAATAGTCATCACATTAATTCCGACATATTTTAATTTATAAATTGGTTTTATACAGGATGTTTGAATTATTTATTTCAGGCGCGATTTTGAATTCCCATCGGTGCCTTTCGTTCTTTCGATATCAATTATTCGAATGAATGGGATGCTAGAGGTGGAGGATGGGTGGGAGGAGGACTGTGGGAGAAGTTCGGAATGAAAGTTCTCGATTCGAAGTCGGCGAGGTAGAAATTCAGGACGATGCTACCCACACGATTTCCTTTTTTCTCTTCTTTCTAATCTTTTCGAGAAACCTTTTTTCTCCTGAGAAGACCACTTTGTGTCTCCCACGCTTTGAGTTTTTCCTTTTATGCGATCAATCTTCTCTTTCTCGCTCCAAAAAATTCTCTCTCCAGGTTTTCATTTTATACAGTCAGCATTTTCCGCAGATACAATCAGTTTGAATGATCACGGAAAATGGGGAGTTGAATCAACATAGTGTTTCAGATTCACTGTTTGTATTTCATCCGTATCGTTACTTCAGGGAGGTTCACAGCTAATCAGTGCAGGTGTTTCCTGTTTATTTTTTGGTACAGTGTAATCAGAATCGGGTCGGATAATAGAGAGAGAGAGGAAATTAAAACGAAATTGGTTAGAACAAAGAAATGGAGAGAAGGGATAAAGAGTGGCCCGAGGGGAGTGATAGATGGAAGTTGGAATGGAAAAACGAGAGGAATGGCGGGCAGCCCGAGGGTGAGAGAAGGATGGAGAGAGGAGCAGGGTCGAAAACGACCTGGACACGAGGGAATTTTCACCTAAAAACCTTTAATCGAAAAACCAGGAGAGGAGGAAGGAATGAATAACAATTCCGGAACTGTAAAAAGTTTGTACAGGAAAAAAATACTCGTCTCTCTCTCGTTTCTACTACCCTCTCCCCATCATCCCTTAGAAGTTTTAAAAAAATTATAAATGGATCTCGTTCTCTCATCCTTACCTGATGCAAAAAAATGAGTTTCAAGATCCTTTTGAACCTTGATCCAAAAGCTCTGGATTTTTAGCTTAAAGGATTCAACTTGAAACTGGAAAGCATTAGTCACACTCACCTTCTCAACGTCAATTCCAGAAAAAGTCGAAGAGGGAAATGAGAAAAGAAAAAAAGAAAAATCTGTCGAAACAAAAGGAGGAAATCGCCAAAAGAAAGGATCGGAAACGGAAATGAAAGGCCTTAGGGATGGTGCGGGGGTAGTAGAGCTTTGGTTTCTTTGTTTTTCTATTTCCGGGATGATGACAGAAGACTGCCTGAAGTTAATTGAAAGTAAACCTGATTCCGATTTGGGCTTGGGAAGGTAAGATGGAACTGGGAGGGTGGATAAATAAAACTCCGGGATCCATTAAGGTACTTCCAAGCTTTTCATCTCCGTTTCGACTTTTCCATGTCATAGATAATTCTCTATGACGTCGCTTATCAACTCCTTTCAAAGGAAACCGGATTAGGATTCATTAGCATGGACTAAAAATTAAATTAATTCACTTCTCATCAAGAACTTGAAACCTCCTTCTCCTCTTCCTTTGCTTTTCTCTCCTCCTTAGCCCACTCTTCCTCTCTTCTCTACCTTCCAACCTTCTCTAGTCTTGGGAATTGAGAAACAGATCACTCCCCGGTTTTAATGCTGCCCGTCTATCCGTTTCATTTCTACAAACATGTTTTCTTCTCTCCGACTATATCCGGATTTTAGAGTTTATCTACTTCCATCATTTCGCTCACGTACTTTATCCTTTCATTATCCATAGTTCGCTCTCTCAGCTTAAAGTTGATTCCCAAGTTGATGGATTTAAAAGCTTATTTACCTGGCGGAACGTCAGACGAAACGCTTGACCCGATTTCGACCCAGGAGGCCCTGGGAGGGAAGCGGGAGGGAGGGAAATGGCAGAAGCACTGCGCCTCTCAGTTTTAATCTCACAAAGTAATTTAAAATTAGATTAATTAAAGGAATTATCTACGAGAGAATATGGGGAGAGAAAAAAAACGTAAATGCGACGAATTTTGTTTGTTAGATAAATTTATTTCCATTCCCGACTCCCGCCCCGGGTTGCCAATAAAGCGAACAATAGATAAAAAGCTAAATTTTAACCGATTCCCCCCAATTGGTGACACTTGGGTCTTTTATCTATATATATAAAAGTCATATACAGCTTTTTCGGGGGTTGGTTTCACATATTTATATGGTCATCCATATGTGTGTGAAGTGTTTAATTATTATTTTAATTGGTTTTCGAGGGAATGGAAGTCAAAATGGAGTCTGGCGTTGGTAATTTTTAATTTAGGTTATATTGGCAGCACTGTTCCATCTCACGTACGTACCGGAGTAACGACATCACCGTGTTAATTTGTTTTAAGTTTTAATTTCAGGTCACGAATGCAGTCTCTTTAAAAATGTATGCACATTTCGTATTAGAGATTGTAGGAGCACGAATTTCAGGTTTAGCAGTGATACCAACCGTGGCAGTGCTGTGCTTTTTCCCATCGTCGACGTTCTCTATGGGAGATTCGATTCGTCTGTTGAGTTTGTGACTTTTTTTGTTTTTGTCTCGTTTTCCATTTCCTCATGTTGGTTGGGAAAGTTTTGACGGGGGCTGTGGTTTGTGAGTTTCTGTTCCCTTTTTGATGTCGTCTTTTTATGGTTTTCTGGGCTACTTCGAATGGGGTTTTCCATCCAATTTGGGTTTTGGTTTGATAATTAAATTTTCAATTTCTTTTTTATTTCTGTGCTTTGTGCTTCGGTCGACTTCAGTCATTCGGAATCCATTTCCTCTCACATCTTTCGGTAGATTTGTCGTTTCTTTTCATTTACAAGGATTAAGATGAGCATAAAAAGGAATTTCCGTCATTCTTTAGATTCCTTCTGGTAAATTTCATTGAGAATCGATGGAGCTTTTCTTCTTCTTTTTTTTGAACGGATCCGAACGTTAAATTCTTGACATTACGGCTTTGGAAGAAGTTAAAATGAGGAAATGGAAGGAGATGATTAAATTCCTATTCAAAAACGGGTTCGATAATTTTTTTTGTTGAACGCACTACTCGTAAAGTGTTCTCTTTTATAAACCGGAAATCAATTTAAACCATTTCCGAGAGCTTTGGAAGAGCTGACATTTTTTTTGTTTTGTTTTCAGCCGGCGCTTGGGGAATTTCTCTACTCTTATGGCCCCCATGGATCTATGCCTGGCCCTACATCGAAGGCAAACGGACCGTGCCGGAACGAGAATGCTACATCCAATTTATCGAGACGAACCACTACATCACTTTCGGTACTGCTATCGCTGCTTTCTACATCCCGGTTAGCGTCATGATTGTACTGTACTACAGAATCTGGAGGGAAACCAAGAAGAGGCAGAAGGATTTACCCAACTTACAGGCTGGATCTGAAGCAAGCCGACGATCGACCTCTAGACTTGCCGCAGCCCGGTTCGTTTATTTTGGGGTCTTCATTTTTTTTTACAAACGTTTTGCTGTTGGCTGACTTTTATGAGTTTTTAAATTTCGTTTCAGGGACGAATGCGAATTGGCTTTGGAAGATATTCGACGAGGACGTACTGACTCTGGAACCTATGTTGATTTTCTCTCCCCGAGGAAGGTAAGTCCGTCTGTCTTTGTTTTTCTTGGAGTAATAATTTTTTTGAGGTTTTGCTGACGGATTAGGTGAATTGAAATTGTGACGTTGTTTCTTAGCTCTTATCCAAAAGCTCGGAGGTCTTATTTGAATGAAAGCTGTGAAAATGATTTAGTTTCGTGATTTGTCTTGTTTATCTTCCACGTTTCCTTCTTCCTTCCAACCATTTTCGGCTTTGAGACGTCACCTCAGCGTCTTCTTAATTTAATTTCAATTTTCTTTTTCTGTCGAAATATCCTGAGGTTATTTTCACCGCTTACTCCCACCTCCACGGTTTTCCCAAATTACGTTTTTGGTTTTACGATTTTGTTCTCTCCTTCACTTCTGCCATCTGCTGTTCTTATTTTTAACCAAAAAAATTGAAATGATGACGTCACAATTTTTTAAAAAACTTGATAACCGTTCGATGTAACCGTCTATCTCTTCGTCTCTGTGTCGGCACGAATATTTACAAATTTCTCTGTTTATAATCAATCAAATTAAATTTGGCCTGTTGGAAGTTTTTGAATTTTATTTACAAATCGATGTTTATTGATATTCGAAATCAACAAATCGATTTAGTTTGTTGATGTTTATTGTTCTTCTAATCATTTGGATGTTTCTTTTGATCGGTTCAAAGTCTGCCGGCACGGATCGGCAAATCATAAAAGAATCTCCCAGAAAACTCTGTTAACGAGCGCTTGAAGAATTTCTGAAATTAATGAGCGGGAAAGGTGTTTGAGAGTGGGAGGAGTGTGTAATGAGAGCCAAAAAGAAGGAAAAAGTGATGGAATTTGTAGGCAGGCGAGGATTGAATGTGAAAGGAAATGATCATTTGAGACGGGATGAAAAAGAAAGGCTGTAAATATGGAAACATTAGAAAAACGGTAGAAAGAGTGGGTAGAAGCGTGAGAGGTGGGGATTAAAAAGAGAGAAAATGAAGAAGAGTGAAACAAAGAAGCAGGAGAGGTAGAAGGAGGAGAGGGAGAGAGATTTACCCAGATTATTTGGTTAATCGGGAACAAAATGAATGAACAAGAATGGCGAGGATGAGAGAAGGATTAATACCGGAAATAAGGGTGGGATTGAGGTTGAAGGTGTGAAGGAGGAAATATATGGGAAAACGATAAAGGAATGGAAGGATCGAAAGGCTGAATAGAAGAGTGATGATGAGGAGGAGGAGGAGGATTAGGTAGTGCAGGTGAAGAGCGGGGTTTTGAGGTTGGAAGTAAGGCGGATTATCATTTTTCACGAGAGGAAGGTTTTTGTGTTGCGAAAGAGGTTTCTCTCAAACAGGATCATCCTCTAGCGGTTTGCTAATAGCTTTAAACAAGATCGAATGAAAAGGAAAGGTGGTGAGTGATGTAAATATTCACAACTCCTTCCAAAGATTTTAGGAAGAGTGAGGACGGTTGAATAAAGTATCACGGTTGCGTCAGCTATGTAGAGGAAAGACAAAGGGAAACAGAACTCAGGGAAATGCAGAAGCGGTAAGAAGATCTAAATTTCTACCTGAGAGATCAATAAGAAGAGGAGAGTTGAATCATGAAACCTGTCCTCGGCTGTCCCTACCCACAACAAAAGGAGAAGATGGAAGCTAAACCAAATAAGCCAGCTTAACTAGGAAGGTTTCATTCAAAAAAGACAAAAGAAGATTAAGGAGCAGAAGTAAGAAGATGGAACAGAGAGATAGTTTTATGTTTCCGACTGAACAAAAGAATGTTTTTGTTTGCTGAACGTGACGTTCTTTCTTCTCCCAATCCTATTCCGTTCGGTTCTTGATTTTTAAAGAACGGGAGAGGAGGAGACGGGTAGAACGAGGAGGAGATGGAAAGAGGAAAGGAATGAGAAAGGTGAAGCTGCGGGAGGGAGGTTGGAAGAGGAGACGGAAGGGGCGAGGAAGAATGCGAACGGTGCTTAATTAAAATTCGAACGCGAACGTTTTCGAACTTGAAAATTTTTAATTGGATTAAAAATTATAAAACGAGGAAAAAAGTTGATCACTACAAATTCTTCTTCTTCTTCTCTAAAATTTTTAATTCCAGAACAAAGCAATAATTAATAGAAGGCGGTGGTTCTTGAAATTGTCCAGGTGACGCAGAATTCTTTTTTTCCCTCCATCTTAGTTGAAGGTGAACTTGAGGTCTTAATTTTTGTCTCTTCTCCTCCTCTTTCTTCTTTCCTCAACCTTCCATCTCCTCTTTCCTTTTCGTTTATCTATCGGAGCTGAAGGATATTTCTATCCGAACAAATTAATCACATTTAAGTCCTCATGCGTCCATTGGGATTTCTCTGTCAGGACTTATTTCAAGGATAGTTGAAATAAAACGTTTCCAATACTGCATTTTAAACGAAGAAGAAGAAGAAGAAGGACGAGTGTAGAATGAAGAAGAAGTGGAAGGATGTAAGGGAGGAGGGGATGAAAAGGAGAAGAAGGAAAAAAGGTCGGGAAAATCGTCGTTAAAATCGAAAACGCTGCCTCCGCTAATATTTATTGCTTTCATCAAAGTAAAAACCAAAGAAAGGAAGGATGAACAGGAGGAAGAGAGCGGTGGTGGTGGAGGAGGAGGAGGAGGAAAGAAATGGAGATGAATAGAAGGAAGGAATTTGCCTTTTTGGAGTTCCCGATGATTTCAAGAAGAGAGAATGATTGAGTGATTGAATGCGGTTCACGTCTGTAGACTGGGGAAAAAATTTTCTTTCTCTTCTAAATTTTTTTTTGTTCTTCCGTGGAAAATATTTCTGAAGAAAATTCTTCTTTCTCTTTGTGATAAAATGAAAACAAAAAGAAAAATTTGATTAAAGGTTTCATTAAGAAGACAGAAGAGAAAGAGGACGAGGAGGAAGGTTTATGACGGAAACCATTTTATTGAATAACTTTTTTTTTGTCAACCCAAATGAGATGATTAAGGAAAAGGAAAGAGAGAAGCATGAGAGGTGGGGAAAGAGAAAAAGACGAGGAGGAGGGATAGAGGCGAAGGAAGGGCAACAGAGAGGTGAAGGAACAGGAAGGAAAGCAGAGGAAGAAAGTAGGCACAGTTAGAGAGAATTCAACTAAAATAAAAAGTTGAAAAAAGTGTGCAATATTTTGAAATGAGAGAACAGACAGTGCAATATTTGTGAAAGAACAGTCAGTGTGCAGTATTTTTGAAATGAGAAACAGTTGTGTGCAGTATTTTATGAAATGAGAACAGTCACAGTGTGCAATATTTTGAAATGAGAACAGTCACAGTGTGCAGTATTTTTGAAATGAGAGGACAGTCACAGTGTGCAATATTTTTGAAATGAGAACAGTCAGTGTGCAGTATTTTTGAAATGAGAACAGTCACATTGTGCAGTATTTTTGAAATGAACAGTCACAGTGTGCAATATTTTTGAAATGAGAGAACAGTCACAGTGTGCAGTATTTTTGAAATGAGAACAGTCACAGTGTGCAGTATTTTGAAATGAGGACAGTCACAGTGTGCAGTATTTTTGAAATGAGAACAGTCACAGTGTGCAATATTTTTGAAATGAGTAGACAGTCAGAATGTGCAATATTTTTGAAAGAGAGAACTGTAATGGTGTGCATTATTCATGAAACACGTACCTGTAAGGATGTGAAACATTTATTAATCAGATATTAGTAAATCTGTGCACTACTTATGAAAGCATAACTTAAATTGATAAGACAACCCCGATTGTTTGTATAAAAAATAATCAATCAGCCATAATCATTCACTGAATGATTGAGAAAGTATTTGAGAGTTTATACCTAAACCTCTCGCAGATTGTACCTATTTCAGATATTAGAGCTCAGGAAAATGCTCAAATTTTTATTCAAAAACAAATCCCGGAAAAAGCAGAAACACAAAAGCAGTATGCTATCCAACCAACTATCGGAGGAAAATTTGTAGAGCTTTCCAACTTTCCTGAAACGGGAGGAAGGAAAGCTGGAGCTTAAAAAGTAAAATCGAGCAACCCGTAGAGCAAAAAAAAAATATCGGATTTCCCTTCGATCCCATCTGACTTCCGGTTTAATAATCCGCCATTAAAAATTCTCCTCTCCACGGATCGAAACCCAGGAAACGACTGAATATTGATTTCTAAATGGAAATTTCAGGGAAAAGTTTTCATATTTTCCTCTCTTCGAAAACCTCCCGCTTTTCCACCACCCTCTCCCCATCGTCATTTTTAAGAAAGGAGATTTGCAAAAAGCTTCTTCGTCTTGACTTGAATTTTTCATGTCTTAGAAGACGAAACAAGGTTTAATTCTTCAAAGCTCCGAAAGAATATTTTAAAAATGAGATGGGAAGACAATGGCAGAGGATAACAAACAAAAAAATGAAGAAGATAAAGAGCTACAGAAGGAATACGTGGGAGGGAATCGGGGAAGAACACAGTCATGGAAGACTAACAAACAAAGAAAAACAACAAAAGGAAATTTTCACAAAAAAGAAAAACGCAAAAACAGAAAAGGAAGATGGTTAAGGAGGCTCAGATGCGGGATGGGCTGGGGGAAAAGCAGACGAAGCGAAAGAATAGAAAAAAAGGAAAATTTTCGAAAGAACAAAACAATCGAAAAATTGAAAACTTTTTAATTTTAATTTAATTTAAAATTAAAGTTGGGGAAACTTAAAAAAGAGGAGATTGTTCCAAAGTTCTCCGTTCTCTTCCTTCTAAATTTCATTCTTTTCCCTCCTCTTCCCTCCTCGCCTCCCTCCATCCCTCCCTTCAAGAACAAATCCAGGAAAATTTTAAAAATACCGAGTTTCTACTTTTGAGAAATGTTTCCTTCCATCCTTCCTTCCTTCCTCACTCCCTCCATCTTCGTTGTTCAACTTACATTTGCATCTCTGCTGTTGGTCCCTCACTCATTCCCTCTCTTCTCTTCATCAGTAATCATTTTTCTCTCATTTCTGCTGTTGGGTATTCTCTCTTCTCTTTCATAAATATTCAGTCACTTGTTCTCTCATTTCATAAATATTGCACACTGTTACTGTTGTCTCATTTCATAAATATTGCACACTGTTGCTGTTATCTTATTTCAAAAATATTGCACACACTGTTGTCTCATTTCATAAATATTGCACACTGCACACTGTGACTGTTCTCTCATTTCAAAAATATTGCACACTGTGATTGTTCTCATTTCAAAATATTGCACACTGTTGTTGTTCTCTCATTTCATATTCACTGCTATTGCACACATTGTTCTCTCATTTCATAAATATTGCACACTGTCTCATTTCTTACTGTTTGTTATCTTTTAAAAATATTGCACACTGTGATTGTTCTCTTTTCAAAATATTGCACTGTTACTGTTTCTTATTTCATAAATATTGCACTGTGACTCATTTCAAATATATTGCACACTGTGCTCTCATTTCATAAATATTGCACACTGTTGCTGTTATCTCATTTTAAAAATATTGCACACTGTGATTGTTCTCTCATTTCATAAATATTGCACACTGTGGACTGTTCTCTCATTTCATAAATATTCATATCTCATTTTAAATATTGCACACTGTGATTGTTCTCTCATTTCATAAATATTGCACACCATCCCCCACATTTCACACATTTGATACAAACTTGACAGTTTCATGATGACTCCTTTTGGCAATCGTGGATGGTTTTATAATCGACAATCTATTTTTCCATAAGTATTGCACACTTTCTTACATAATAACTTTTAGTTGAATTTGAAAAGAATTTCACCAAATGCAATAATAGTATGATGATAAATAATTTATATAGAGAAAGAGTTCATTTCATAAATATTGCACACTAGGTCTAAAAAGGGAGTAATTCTTAGCAAGAAATGTTGCAAATCCAAACACATCTCCTCCCTTAAGTCAAATTTGGTCGAACCCAGTTCATGAATGCTACAGTATTTGCTGACATTCATACACAAGTCAACAAACAAACACACGCACACATCATTTTCATACCATATGGATTGATGGGTGTATCGATGAACTGCTAACGTTCCGAAAAAAAATATTTTTATATTCAGCTAGGAAACGTCAGCAATTTTGAAAATTATTCAAGGTTAGGAATAAAGGGAAAAAAAAGAAAATTTTCCTGGCGTTAAATAAGAAGACTTTCAACTTTTTTTCCCTTTCATCTCCATCGCTTTTCTTCCACCACAACCCTTATAATAGGGTGAATTTTTCCCTTTTTAGATTCCTCCAGTTTCTTCCCTTAAAAATTATGAAATTGACGCACGTTTTTGCCAAAAGGATGTCGTCAGAATTTTTTTTGAAACTGGTTTCCACAAAAATTGCCAGGCTAGAAACTTTAGTTCTGGGGAAGGGGTGAGAAAATTTTTGTGTGCAAAAGGGTAGGAAGAGGAAAATGGGAAAGTTTAAAAATGTTGAAGAAGCTGAACGACTTACAGAAGTGAGCTAAAGATTGTCCAGGAGAAGAAGATAAAAATTTTGGAAAGTAGACCTAGAATAGACTCATACCTGTTGGGGTGTTTCTACCTTTTATAGAAAAGTATAAAAGGACTGGAAGAATGAAGATGGCGGTCTTTTCTTTCTGGGTGTATTACCTTCGTACCTGGTTTTGCTAGACAATGGGGGTTGTTACTGTTACTATTAGTAAACTATCAGTTAGGTTGGTTATACCTGTCGAGGGTTTGTTTCTATTGGGTGTGTTGTTCCTACTTCTTTGTCTTCTTCCCTCTTCTTCCTTTTAAAATTTGTCATCTTCTGATTGGTGATTTTGTGTATAGCATACAGGTAAGTGATTGGTATTGGTATAGTAGGGCACACTCTGTTGGCTTGATGTAACCTTTAATTTAAAAGGTTTGCCGAACCTGACTATCAATGGCAAACTATAGATTCCAAATAGCTCAGAAGATACTTGGGGTTATGGTTGATGATGGTTTTGGTTGCTTTGTTTGAAGAATCTGAGAAACCCACGGACGTCTTGAAGTTTATAGGAACAAAACCTGAGTGATACTTGACCGGAAAGGTGGAAGCTGGATGCAGGACTGAACTCACTGTCTCAGGACTGTTATATTAAGAAATAACTTGATGAGAGTGTGCAGTACTTATGAAAGAAAAGGATTGATAGTGTGCAATACTTTTGAAATGAAATCTTGATGGGAGTGTGCAGTAGTTTTGTAATCAAATCTTGAAAAGAGTGTGAAATACTTTTGAAATGAATTATTGGTGAGTGTGTGCAATACTTTTGAAATGAAATCATGAGTGTTTTGAAATGAAGTGTTGGTGAGAGTGTGCAATACTTTTGAAATGAAGTGTTGGTGAGAGTGTGCAATACTTTTGAAATGAAGTGTTGATGAGAGTGTGCAATACTTTTGAAATGAAATCTTGATGGAGTGTGCAATAGTTTTGAAACCAAATCTTGAAAAGAGTGTGCAATACTTTTGAAATGAGTTATTGGTGAGTGGGACCAATACTTTGAAATGAAATCTTGGTGGTGTATATAACCTTTGAAATACTTATTTTGTAGTATTGTCAATAAACATTTAAAGACAATTCGTTCGTATCTTTATAAAAACTCAAATTTGGAAAGTCCAGAAAGGAGTCGATGGGAATGTTGGGTTATAACGAAAAGAGAAAAATGGAATATAACGCGACAGAGTCTGTAAACTGTATAAATTTAGCTAAAAGATGAACTTTAGGTTCATTAGGCCAATAAAGATGACCGGCATAGCCTATCTTGGAGGGGATAAGTGGTAATGAAAATTTGAAAATGTTGCCGTAACTATGACTCGAACATCTCCCCCGAGGGTTCATCAATTCTACCCGGGAAAAGGTCACCCTGATTGGCACTTTGTACGCTCGAGACCCCCGGTTCTCTGAATTATCAATTCGTCTCTTAATTAACCTTGTACAGTTTTACAGTCTTCTGTATATCTCCAAAGTCACATTCCCGTGGAAAAGGTTTAAAACGAGATCCTTTCTCCCCGTCGCAGTTGACGTCAATGAATTTCCACTGACCGGTTCACGGGAAAACTCATCTTGTCGGCCATATTAATTACCCAATAAATTCGTTTCCGGTTAGCTGAACCAAAAACCAATCATTAAAGTTGCAAATTAATTATGAATTATTAAATTGAAATTTCTTAATTAAAAATTCAGTTATGTGGAAAACTGGATGATGTAAACAAAGAAGACATGAGTCGAGGATCTCACATTTTGGCTTACAAGGTCGATTGGAAAGTCGAAGTGGTGACGCACTAACTATGGAGAGGAGGATGATAGGAGGCGTACAAAGGAAACGGGAGGGGGTGTTTGGAATCAAAAGCTGAGAATCTCAGAAGATAAAAAGCTCTAAGATTGAATGAAGTGTAAATCAAATAAGAAAATAATGCAATCAGGAAAGAAAACAAAAGAGAGGAAGAAGAATGGAGAAAGACAAAAGGAAAGAGATAAAAATACAAAACAAAAAGAGGAGTAGATAGCTGAAAAAATCAATCCAACAGGAAAATACGTCAGCACGAAGCTAAAACCGCTAGAAGGATATAAAAATATTCGTCCTTCATATCGGATTAATTGATTTTTAAATTGAATTATATAAATTAAATTAAATTAAATTTGATGCCGGAGGATGGTTAAAAAGACCGGAGGCAGAAACGACAACAGCAAAATAAATACTCGGAAATATATGTTATACGTAGATAACTCCGGATTTTTCCATTGTTAATACCCGGATTATCATCCTACGGGAATGGGATGCTGGAAAGGGGTCGGGGGTAGGGATATCAACTTCCCGGAATCGTAAATTAAGCGATTTTGAAAATTTTTGAGCAGTTTCGGTTGCCAGAAACGTGAATTGAGTCTTTATTTCCATTCCCTCTTGGTGGGAGGGATGTTATACAAAAGAATTTTCCTCGTTTTCCGTTTTTCTTTTTTTATTTGCGACCTGAAATTATTGTTATTAAGTTTGGCAAGATTGAGATGGAGACGACGAGAAAGTTTTCCAGAGGTGGAAATGGTTTGTGTATCATCCTGGAAAGATGAAATGGTAACCTTGACCTTGAAATAATTTTTTTTTTATTTCTTTTGTACGGGCGATATTTCAAATTTTATTCCGTTTTTCAAATTTTATTTTTCTCCATCTTTCATAAATAACGCACAGTTTTTTATTAATGAAGGATTTAGAAGACTCATAACAAAGTTATGTGAGGAAGTTGTTTCAAAAATAATGCACATAATATTGTTATAACTTCAGGTCCCAAACTTTTGAATAGAGTCTGATCCATTAATATTGCACACGATCATAGACTTCAACTCATAACAAACTTACGTGGGGGACTAATTTCAAAAGTATTGCACACTTCCATAGGGAATTTAATTGGTGGTGGTTTTAATCCCGTTTTTCACCCTTAAATTTTGGGTATAACAGGATGCGGGAGGAGGATTCGAACTGACGACCATTTGCGTCTAAGTCAGGAACTCAGCCACTACACTAGTCCTCCCACTCCATAGGGAATTTAATTCAAAAGTAATGCACACAATAGTGTTAAAAGTTTAGATGCAAAAATGTCTCACATTTTTGAGAAAGAATCTAATTCATAAATATTGCACACGGTCACAAAGACACCAATTCCAAGCAAATCGCGTGGGACTAATTTCAAAAGTAATGCACACTTCTAAAGGGAGTTTCATTCAAAAGTAATGCACAGGAATATTGTTAAAACTTCAGGTCCCAAAAAAATTTCAAACTTTTGAAAAGAGTCTGATTCATTAATATTGCACACAATAAGAATACCAACTCATAACAAACTTACGCGAGGGACTAATTTCAAAAGTATTGCACACTTCCATAGAGAATTTAATTCAAAAGTAATGCACACAATAGTCTTAAAAGTTTAGGTACAAAAATATCTCACATTTTTGAGAACGAATCTATTTCATAAATACTGCACACGATAATAAAAATACCAACTCATAACATTTACATGAGGGACTCATTTCAAAAGTAATGCACACAACAGTGTTAAAACTTTATGGTCAAAAATATCTCTCACCTTTCTAAGCCATCTAATTCATTAACATTACACACGGTCATACAAACATTCAACTCATAACAAACTTACATGAGGGAGTCATTTCAAAAGTAATGCACACTTCGATAGGGAGTTTCATTCAGAAGTAATACACCCACCCACCATCTCGGACACTGTTTCCTAAGCAATTCACTCTTGGGTATCCAATTTCCTTCACGAATGATATTGCCTCGTGGGAGATTTCTTTCATAAGTATTGCACATCTTGATGTGTTATTCATTTTATTCGGCGCAGTTTATCGTCGATGGAAAAATTTTCCGACTTTGAGAATTTCCGTCAGGAGTTAAAAATAGTCGTAATTATTTGCATAACTCTATAATCTTATTAAAGGAAAAAAATTTTCCGGGGGCGGAATTTGTTCTGGGTCGATTGCGAGCTTCATGTTTATTTTAATTAAGGAAAAATTAATTAATTTAAAGAGAGAGAGAGAGGACCTTCGAAAATGTTTTGATGAGATGCAGGCGACGATGATATTATAATAAAAAAAAAAAGAAAATTTTCGAGATGGAAAATTGTTCCGCGTTCATCATCTAACTGTGACCTTGAATATTTCGAGATTTTATCCAGTTGATCAATTTTCCAATTTTTTACGCCGTTTCTCAGTTTTTTTTTTCACTCCCTCGAAATTGTTAAATTATAAACGCTCTCTCGATAAAAATTAATTAAACTTTCGAAAAGTAATTAAAATCCTTCTTCCTTCCTTCCCCCGCCTTCCCCGCCCGCAGCTCTCCTCCTTCGTAGATCTGTCGGAACAATAGGAATTGAGAGAATTGGAAATTAACAAAACCAACCTTTCCTACCCCCACGGGACGGAATGGAAGAGTCCATTTTAAAAAGCAATTGAATCGAAGGGTTTGAATTTCCGGTTTATCG
This sequence comes from Columbicola columbae, assembly GCA_016920875.1. Classification (NCBI taxonomy): domain Eukaryota; kingdom Metazoa; phylum Arthropoda; class Insecta; order Psocodea; family Philopteridae; genus Columbicola; species Columbicola columbae. The sequence goes on from JADMLL010000010.1 coordinate 5,090,463, forward strand.
ATTGTTATTTCCGGTTTGTTTTGTAAAGGCTTCGTTTACATTTCATTCCTGTTGTGTGTGTTTTCCTGAGATGTTGTTCTACCTTTGGATTTGGTTGTCTTACCCGGAGGGTGTGAAGTGGACGGTGACGGGGGAGGGGGTGTTTCCAACTATTTCTCTCTCCATTACACCCAAACGGATTCTGTTGTTTTTCCTGTTGATACATCCTGAAGGGGACTGTTGTGTTGGATGAGAGTTGGGATATTTATTTTGTGTGAGGCTGTTGAATGAGTTCCATTGTTAGCGTTGATGATGTTTGTCTTGTTGTAGGACCACAGCAAGAAATGGGTGTATATTGTGCATTATTTATGAGAAAAATTGTTTTGGAGGTTTTAGCGGCTTTGAAATGAAAATTTTTGCATAGGCGCGCGATACTGTGTTGGGCTATGAATCTGAGTCGTCTGGTGTGCAATATTTATGAATTGGATTCGTGCATCAGTTTTTCGTTCTCAAACTACTTGTCGGCTTCGGGATTTATGAAATAAATTTTCAATGAAACTGTTGGTGGAATTTAATTTAAATTAAATTGATTTTGAGGTTAATTTAACTTTCATGAAAGTGGGCGTTATTTATGAAAAATTTCTGTGAATGTTTGTGCATGATTTTTGAAATGGATTGTTGCTCATCTAAAGTGTGCATTAGTTTTGGAATAAATGTCTCACGAATGTTGAGATTTTACCGGATGGTTAACATGTGTTGCAGTGTTTGAATTTTGAATTTTTCTGTTGCTTACAGAAGCATCGTTTCATGAGCTGGGGCTGGATTCGAAACTGGTGCTTAAAATGGTGGCATTCTGGACGAGACGACGATACCGAGGACATTGAAGATACAGCGAGCGAAATGGGATTGGCCACTCCTCTGTCTCTGGATACACCTCTGCAACCCAACGTTTCGAGGTTAGGACTCCGATACTAGACGATATCCTTAGACCTTCCGCCATCTTTTTGTTTTTGCTTTCAGTATGTAACAATCTCAGACGTGTCTGACTTTTTCGTTTTTTCGTCTTTCAGGACAACATCTTTCACGGTTATTCGAGATCATCCGGTTCCGTCGACCTCCACCAGCCGGGAGCCGATTGTGACTCATCCGCAAGTCCACTGGCCACGACCATCTCCCAGACCAACTCCGACTACTACACCGACTCAAAATACTCCGACCCAGACTACTCCGGATCCTCTGTTCGATGAAGGACCAGAAATCAAACCGAGTCTTGGACCCCGAGCTACTGGTGATCAGGTCTATGCCAGCATTCCGGATGAAGGGGTGAGCCATTTTAATTTTATAACCAGTGTAAAAAGGCGGTGGGTGCCCCCCTCCCGGAACAAAAGGGCTGTTTGCGTCATAGCCAGTGGAAAAGTTTGTAACCTGGGGAAATATTTCTGTTATTATAATCTGATGGAAACCTTTTCATGGGGTTTGTGTAAAGGTTCGAAAGTTTTGTGGGGGAAATTATCCTTTCGAAAGGTTTTCTCAACCCCCCGCCCAACCCACCCCCGCTCCGTTGTTTTATTTAATTTTAATTTAATTATTAATTTTAGAGGGTTGTTTATGTTTCGAATAATGAAATCACCCGTTCACGGTTCGGTTTTTGAGGTTAGGCTTTACCTTTCCCTCTCTCCTTCCTTTAATCTTTTCCTTAATCACCCGATTCGCAACCTTTTTACGTCATAGTCTTCTCACCAAACCCGGAGTCGAAGGAAATTGAGAGTGAAATGAGGGGGTGGGCGGGGCGGGGTGGATGCTGGCTTTTAATTAATTTAATTTTTCGCATCAGAGAATCCCCGTTGAGATGCTGCTTCCTCACGGATCAAAAGAAAATTTTTTTTTTTCCTGTTGTTTTCGAGCTCTCTCTCTCTCTGTCTCTCATCCGCCATTTTGTTTTTTGTTTTATTATTATTTTTTGTAAAGTGAAGAGAAACTCGAGGAGGATGAAACTGGGTAGAGATTTCGCGCTGGGATGAGTTGCTTTATGCTTGGAAAGATGAAACGACAATGAGGAACGTTTTTGTCAGAAAGAGAGGAAGAAAAATCTGATTAAATTCTCTCCGACAGTGGATGGAAGGAGGGTGTGGGTGCCGGGGACGGGGTGGTGGTAAGAGATGACGTCAGAGAGGAAAAATTGAAAATTCCAAAATAGTCGCCTTAAAGAAAAAAAATCGAAGTTCACGTTCTAGAAAATAACACTAAAATGGAGTCTTTAGAAAAGATGAAAAGTGGAAAATTTAGTGGGGGGGTGGAGGGGGTTGAAAGGGAATCGATAGCAGGTTTCAGGAAGAGCGAGAAAACTTAACAATGGCGGAAGAGAATGGAAATGACGTGAGATTCCCTCGATAGGCGTTCCCATTTTAAAAACACATCTCGGGGGGTAGAAACATTCTCCCTTATCTCGAATCCTGTCGTCTGTTTTCCTCATTGTCACCTTTCTTGACTCCAATAGTTCTAATTATAGCAGTAGCGTGTGTATGTGCGTGACGGCGTTGGAAGGTATGACGTCCGCTCATGGGGTAAGTGGGTAGTTCGTGTCGTTTGAGTTAGTGGGTTGTCACGTTTTTGATTTTCTAGAGAAGCACTAGGCGGAGTGTCTAAAATGAGATTTCGGACCAACTCGTCGGGGGAAAAAGGCTCAAAGGGTTTAATATCAGTCATGGTCGAATGAAAATGGTCCAGATAAAAAGAATAACTTAAACAAAAATGTGAGATTAAAGAGATTTAGGGCCTTTTGTCATCCATTCCCCGGTTTTAATGGGTTTAACGGTCATCATCACTTTCAGCCTTTTCACATTTTTTTTTGCCGTCCCTCTGTCGTCTATTTTAAGATTTCATGTCGTCATGACAACCTTGTCATTTGTCTACTGCTTATTTCTCTCCTCCTGGATTAGTCTCAACGAAATCTTCCTCCCGTGAAACTCGGGTAACCACTTTGACCTACATTGTGTGTCACCTGTGTGACCCATTTTGTGGGTTTTACCCCCTCCCCAAACAATAAGCAGCACCCCTGTGTTTGTATAATCCGAGTTAATATTTGACCGTCTCATTATACTCATTATATAAAGGTCAAAATGGAAGACCACTGCTGTATTAGTGGAGACTTCGACAGTTTGAAGAGGAGGAGAAGGAGAGAAGGTTAGCGGGCGTGGTCAGCTGCAGCAGAATTGGACCTTCAACTATATACACATTCATATCATTTTTCTTTATATATTATAACTTAGTATAAGCTAATATCATTTTGAACTTAATGGACACATATTCAGTTATTTATTTATATTTTTAGTTATATTATTTAGTTTTAGGTGTGAGAGGGAATGAAGCGATCGGGAATGTCGCTTAGTTGTCCTCAAAGAGAGCGTGAGAGTATGTGTGAGATTCGAGAGATGAACTTAGATATAATTAGATATCCATTCATACATAATCACTTCCTTCAATATTAGATTTAGTTAGGTATCAGGGTTATTCTCATAATATAGTATAAAGTAAGATGAAATGAATTTTTAGGACAATCTATTAAGTTGAATAGTATCTCGGTCATAAGCGGGTGTTTTTAAAGTTAGCTATTATACTACTTCAATTATTTATTTAATCATTTTTTTTAGTATAACTTAGTATAAGGGATGGGTATGGGTGGGAAGGGGGGGGAAGAAGTGATTGGAAATGTCACTTTAGCTAGAATGGTCGGCGTATTCTGCAATCAATCACTTATTTATATAATTGTATATATTGAATTAATATTTTTAAGTATAAAACTTAAGTCTTAGGGATAAGATGAAAGGATTCATGGCAGGTGCACACTCTGGTTGATAGAATGTCGTATTGCTCCAAACCAATACGACACCCCCGGTTCATCAATTTAGTAATTTATACTTAAATATAGTTATTCGCTTATTTCTACTGATATGATAATTTAGTATTGGAGATAAGATGATAAGCGCCATGTGTGGAAACCACTCAAGTATAGTATATGATATCGTATTCAAATCGAACACGACTGTAGATTTATTTTTCTTTAATTTACTTCATTTATTTATTCACCTATTTAATCATACTAAGCCATATTTTAATATTATAACCTAGTATAACAGGCGCGAATGGGAAAAGTGATCGGGAATGTCACTTTAGCTGAATGGTTGAGGTAGTCTGCAAACGAATGGGTCGTGTATGAGCGTGATAGGATGTAGTTGTATATACTTTCATTCATTTACTTATTTATTTAATCACATATATACTCATATTATACTCAAGTTAAGTATTATACTTAGAGATAAAATGAAAGGATGCTGTAGGAACACACTCTGGTCGATAGAATGTCGTATTGCTCCAAACCATACGACAGCCCCCGGTTCATCAATTTAGTAATTAGACTTAATTATAGTTATTCAGTTATTTATACTGATATAATAACTTAGTATAGGAGATAAGATGAAAGATACCTTCTGAGGAAACCACCCTAATATAGTAGTAATGTCGTATTCAGATCGAATACGACTGTAGATTGATTTTTATTTTTTAAGTTGGTTATCATATTATTTCAATTATTTATTTATGTTTTAATATTAACTTAGTATAACGGATACGAATGGGAAAAAGTGATCGGGAATGTCACTTTAGTTGAGTGGTTGTCGTAGTCTGCAAAAGAATGAGTCGTGTATGAGCGTGATAGGATGTAATCATATTTATTTATGTATTTATTTAAATTATTTTTCTTTTGCTTATTTATTTATAATCGATTATGCCATACGTGTAATTTATTTATTTATTTTTATTTTTTTTTTTATTTTTAGTATTTTAAGTCTTAGATAAGATGAATGAATTATGGCTTAAGCTTCTCTGGTGACAATAGAATGTCGTATTGCTCCAAACCAATACGACACCCCCGGTTCATCAATTTAGTAATTTATACTTAATTATAAATATTCGCTTATTTCTACTGATATGATAACTTAGTATAGGAGGCAAGATATAAAGCGCCCTAGTTTAGTATATGATATCGTATTCAGATTGAATACGACTGTAGATTGATTTTCTTTAATTTACTTCATTTATTTATTCACCTATTTAATCATACTAAGCCATATTTTAATATTATAACCTAGTATAACGGATGCGAATGGGGAAAAGTGATCGGGAATGTCACTTTAGCCGAGTGGTTGTTGTAGTCTGTAAAAGAATGAGTCATGTATGAGTGTGATAGGTTGTAATTATATTTATTTATGTATTTATTTAAATTATTTTTCTTTTGCTTAATTATTTATAATCGATTATATCATACGTTTAATTTATTTATTTATTATTTTGTTTTAATTTAATTTATTTTATTTTTAGTATTATACTTAAGTCTTAGATATAAGATGAAATGAAATCTGACCAAAGCACACTCTAGTTGATAGAATGTCGTATTGTTCCTAACCAATACGACACCCCGGTTCATCACTTTAGTAATTTATACTTAATTATAGTTATTTAGTCATTTCTACTGATATGATAATTTAGTATTGGAGATAAGATGATAAGCGCCATGTGTGGAAACCACTCAAGTATAGTATATGATATCGTATTCAGATCGAATACGACTGTAGATTAATTTTTCTTTAATTTACTTCAGTTATTTATCTACTTAAATATACTAAGCCATATTTTAATATTATAACCTAGTATAACAGGCGCGAATGGGAAAAGTGATCGGGAATGTCACTTTGGCTGAATGGTTGACGAAGTCTTCAAAAGAATGAGTCTTGCGTGAGTGTGATAAGATGTACTCATATAATTAATCATTTCATTAAATTTTTATTCATACATTTATCTAAATATATATACTCATACTCTTATTCGAGTCAAGTATTATACTTAAGTCTTAGGAGAGAGAACCACTTTAGTTAAGGATAGGATGTATTCAAATCCAATGTGACCGCCGTTCGAATTTGTTTTTAAGTTGTCTATCATATTACTTCAAATATTAATTTACTATTAGGTCATACTCAGTCATATTTTCATATGATAACTTAGTATAACGGATGCGAATGAGAAAAAGTGATCGGGAATGTCACTTTAGATGAGTGGTTGTCGTAGTATGCAAATGAATGCGATGATGAATGAATTTTATAATATCTAATCATATTTATTTATTAAGTTAATTTTCATTCACTCATTTATCTAATCATATATATAATCATACGTTTATGGATAAGATGAAATGAATCCTATAAGATATCCATTCTAATTTTGTAGATGTCGTGTTCAGATTGAATACGATTTTTTTTTAAGTTATACTAATTCATTCATTTATTTAATCATTATCTACTAATCAGTTATATTCACTTATTTATATTGATATGATAAGTTAGTATACGAAACTATCACTTTAGCTATATGAATAGGCTAATGATAATTAGACTTTAGGCTGGAATTAGCTTAAAGAGTTGCGTATTTCATTTAATCACTTCTTTACGTATATATTCAGTCATATTTATTCTTATATTATTCATATAATATGAGGAACGGTAGGCAAAGAAGTGGCTGAGAACGTCACTTGAGATAGTATGTCTGCCGTGTTCTCTCAAATGAACGAGCTTCATATATGAGCTTAAAGTTAGAAACGTGTGTCTTAAGAATATATTATAAAGCTATACAGAAACTCATAAAAGGACATAAAACAGTTTCATAGATAAATTTATCTAGAACAAAACCGGAAACTCTTGTTTCTGCTCGTCCGTCACAATTTTCTGATGCGACTTACAAACCGTAGTCGTCATCTTTTCATATCTGGCCCCACTACAGGTTCATATATATCATTATAACTTCAATCAGTCATTTATACTTTTATTTATTTATTTATTTTTGTAGTTTGTAGATTTTTGTTTGATAATAATAAATTTCATTTAATTTATGTTATCACTATGATTTAACCGAGATCCTATATTCTCCTCGATTATCTACCAAATCCTGGTACCAGATGATAATATAAAACGATAAATTAAATGAATTATATTATACTGAACTATCATATGTGTCCATTTTAATGTTTTGGTGATGTAAAGTGAGTTGAAGATCCTCTGCCTTGGATTTCGAATCAGTTGGTTGCCAAGGTGATCTTTAGGCGACGTAATTTGGGGGTGGGGGTGGGGTTTAGGTTGATGATAAAGCTGTCGTGTAACGACGTAAAAGGTTCCCGTGTTTGTTATTTCCGGATTATGAACCGGAAGGTATTTGTTTCCTGGGAGAACATTGGTGCCGTAATCCTTTCTCTAATCGCTCATCATCTCTTGAAAGCCCTTCTCAACAGCAGGACGGTTGTTTGATTGTATAGCCGGAGTTTTAACGATTTCCTTCCTTTTGTTAGAAGATTAGCCCCCGCCCCGCCCCGGGCCCAATTTAACGCTCCGTGCACTCGCTGTTGAAAGCATACAGGAAATCGTATACAGTCTCGTTGGAGCTCTCACAATTTTTATCCACGTTTCGGTTTTATAAAATGTGAGCTCGTTAATTTGATTTCCCTCTCGTCGTTCTAGAGACACGTCAATTAGTTTCGAATTTCCGGAGTCGCTGAAATGATTTTCCTCACTAGAATTATCAAAGGAGTGTGTATATATATACAAATTTATGACATGAAGGAGGAACCCCCTACCCCCGGGGGGGAGATGGGGGGGGAATCGAAAGAGGAAAATCAGCGAACCAGACAACCAAGACATGAGTCCCAGACGAAATTCACTTTGCCCCCTTGTCCCACGTTCTTTCCTCTCCGAAATGTCGCCCAATGTCTTCGTGTTTTTTTTAGCAGAAATGTCAGAACTTTAATTTTGTCAGAGGAGCGGCGGCTGCTGCTGCTGCGGCAGGGAGGGGGTAAATTTGTCTTTTCTCCTTGTCTTGAAGTCTTTGGAAAATTTAAAATGAAAAAATGGCGAAAAGAAACTTCGAGCTCTTCGGTTTTTGTCTTCTTTTTCTTTTCTTTTCCAGTTTGTTTACGTTCTTCTTGCCTTTTTCATTATCTTTCTCTCTCGAGATTCAGGTTTTGGCTCATCTCCCGCTGGGAATAAGTAAGGAAGATAAATTGAGAGAGAAATTTAAAAACAAAATATATATTCTGATAAACAAGTTTGATTTCGACAAATGGTAAATGAAGAGTTAAAAACCGGAAATGGGAAGTTGTTTGTTTTGTTTTCTGTTTTTCTGCTGCCACGTACGAATGATTTTCACCAAGGGGGGATGCCTTGAAAGTTTAACTTTGTCGTTTCCATTTATTTATTATACGGGTTTTCCCTTGAAAGGGGTGTTTTTGAGACTTTGTGATTTCATTTCCAATTAATGGAAGAAGAGAGAGAGAGAGAAGGAAGAGAGGTATGGAGGGAAAAGGAGATTGGATTAAAGAGTGAGAGATGAAGATGAGGGATGCAGTGGGGTAGGAAAAGAGAAGGTAAGAAGGAGAAAGAGAGACTATTAGGGGTATAGAGGAGATATAAAGAGAGAGAGAGAGGTAGAGGAGGAAGGAGGAAAATGAAGAGAGATGAAGAAAGGGGATGCTGTGGGATAACTAGAGACAAGAAGATGGTAAAGGATGAACTAAGAGAGAGAGAACTGAAAGGGTATGGAGAGAGAAAGATGGAAAGGGGTATTGAATAGGAGAGTGGGAGGGAGGAAAAGTTGGATACAGTGTGTTAGCAAAAGAGAAAGGAGGAGAGAGGTAGAGAGAGTGACAGGAAGAGGGATTCAAAGGGAGAGGGAAGAGGAGAGTGAAAGATTCATGGCGATTCTGTTCTTGTTTCCTTTTTTTTCCAACATTTTTTTCTGAAATGCTGATTGGTCTCCTTTGTCGACCATTTGGTTTTTTTATAAAAGCGTCAAAGGATGCTGTAAAGGGAGTGAGATGAAGGGGACTTAGGTAAAGATCGATAAAAACTTTACAAGATGAGGAGAGGAAGAGATGAAGATGACGGAGGAGCGAGAGTCAAAAATTTTTAAATTTGCTTAATTACCTCGCAGCCCTAAAAATTAGCTGAAGCTCATTTCACCAGGTTTATGGACCGTAAACTCATTAATTTTTATCGAGTTTTGGAAGTTTTCCGTTCCCCTCCCCATTCCACCGCCATCCACCATCTTCTTACCTCCCGTTCTCTTCGTAAATTTTTAAAGAACCCGAAACGGGATCATCTCAGTGTTAAGAACTCGCGGAGGGATTTAAGTCTCACGTTTTGTTTTTCCCAGTGTCACGATTGACTGACGTCGGATCAGTGTCGGATCCAGAATTTTCCCCTGACTAACTTTATAGTCGGTTTTTATTACCTTGGTTTTCGTCACTGTTGCGAGTGAAAAGTTTTTTCCGAAATCTTGTTACGAAGTTTGTAAGTTTGATGGAAGAAGGAAGCTGTTGGGTGGATGGGTGGTGGGGAAACTGGGGGCGATATTGAATAAACTTGTTTTTGATTTTCGTTTAAAACCTTTTAATATGTTTTTTTGTTAGATCTACACCATTCTGATTACGCTGCCGAAACTTCCGGTCGAGGGAGAAGAAGAACAGGAACCCAAGGAGAAGCCAACCATCAAACTGCTTCACAATGAGATTCCTTGCATCAACAAGGGTGATTATTCAAAGTCTTTTTTCCCTTTCGATCGACTCCATTTTGTTTTGTGGAAACGATACAAAAAGGTTCTGTTTCTGTGTGTCTAGGCTTGGTTCGTCGACCCCGCCGAGTTGTCGATTCCAGAGATGCTGCCACCAGCACCACCGAGGATTTGAACAGCATTGTCCCATGCAGCCCTGTCTCGACCTTAGTACGACGACCATCTACCATGCCGGAAAGGATCCCATACAAATTGCCGAAAGCCATCAAGGAAAAACCGAAGAAGAAGAAGAAGACCTCTGAAAAGAAACAGGACAAGAAAGCAGCTAAGACCCTGACGGCCATACTTCTGTCGTTCATCATTACCTGGACTCCGTACAACGTTTTGGTTCTCTTGAAACCCGTGACTACTGGATATGCATGCATTCCCCAACAGCTCTGGGATTTCTTTTATTACCTGTGTTACATCAACAGCACCATTAATCCCGTTTGTTATGCTCTCTGCAATGCTTCTTTCAGGCGAACCTATGTCAGGATCTTGACTTGCAAATGGCACAGCCGAGACCGAGTCGGTGTCAACCGAGGAGGTTTCAATAACTAAATCGTTCAAAACGAAAACTTTATTTATAGATAGTTAGCTGTAGATAAATAGTCATAGATTCCCCGATAGATAGTATCGCGTGATACTGAATCATATATAACAATATAATGCTCTGCTTGACCGCGACTTTATATTCTTGTATATGATTCAGTATTCCAAATAAATCCCACGCTGTAGGACGAATGAATTCTTTTGTTTACTTTTTACTTTAAGTTCGCAAACAACCACTTAGGCAACACCCAAACCCCCAATTTTATTTATTTATATTTATTTATTTATACATAAATTAGAAACTCAGGCTTCATAGCAAAACAATTAGAAATTATTTTTTGGTTTGTATATATATACATTATGTAGATGGCTTTTTTATTTTGCGGAACAGTCGTCGCTAGTCTTTTTATTTAATTATTTATTTATTTATTTATTAATCCATAACCCTGTTTAGGTTCCCATCGCTTGTTATGTAGATAAACGCTTGAGATTCCCTGCTTCGTAGGTATCGCTTATTGCTTGTTTGTGATTTGAGTTTGAAACTTTTGTTTACGGATTTGATTTATTTGCGACGCGAAAGTAGTGCGCTGTAGTCGTTTTTTGTTTATTTATCCATTCATTTATCTATTATTTTTCAAACCCAAATCCCCCGCATAGATGAATTCATAGATAAAACGCTTAGTAGGTAGTCGTTCCCGAATTTTTTTTTTCGTTTTGATTAAATCCTAATTCGCCCTCGGTTGGGCAATTAGGGCATTTTGGTTTGGGATTTCCGTCAAAAATTTGTTCAAATTTGGTTCTGAATTATATTTGGTTAAATCAATAATCCATGATTATTGCTCACAAACCGGAAGTTTAAATAATCTTTTGTTTATTATCTGTTTTGCTAACAGTCAGCGGTGAATGCGAGTAACCGGTGTATTCGTACTTTAATTTTGTCTCTTTTGGAAATCCCAGGGTTTCTGTTGGTGTATCGTTTTCCTAATTTTTAAAAAGACTTTTGTTCGCCATTTTGTTTAGTTCGTTCCATGGATTCCATGGATATCCTCTGATTGATGACGTCATTAACACACGGATCGTGTGTTAACCTGACGATCCTTGCTGAAATGTGTACGATTCAATTGGTGTATAAACCGACTCTCGGAGGTCAGGTAGATTTGTTTGGAGATTATCCATCGAAGAGTTTGAAACCATCTGATTTTGATTATCTAGTAGAGAATCGGTTGGTTGATCGGCCTGATTCTTTAAATTTAAAGGGCCAGGTCGATCAACCAACCGAGTCATCCGATTTTTCCTTTTTTTGAGTTTGTAAGTAGATAAAATTCGGCTTCAAACTGGTGACCAGGTTTTTCGTTTACAATATAAACAAATTCAGTATATAGTATGAATTAGTATATTATCTAGAATTATTTGTTTTGAAAGTTAAATTATCGAATTGTTTTCCGGTTATTTATATTTAAATTTGGTTTTTTTGTTTTAGAAAGAAAAAAAAATTTTAAATTATCTGTTGTAGATAAGATGATGGTTATGATTAGGTTTTTGAGAGGAAAGTATTTTAATATTGGAAAGGTTGGAAAGGTTAGGCTGTGTGTATATTATAATTTTGAGTGGAGATAGTCATTGAAGCGCCATCTTGGAACGGGTATGGTCTCTTCGTTTTTAATTATTATCTCATTATCTGGTCAAGGTTAGTCTTTTGATTTGGACCCCACCTGTCCAACCCAAGTAGTCTCCACTCAAGTGTATATAGTTTTATTTTATACAGTATATGGATCATATATTATTCAGCTGTTCGTTTGTTAGTTAGTAAGGTGGAAGTTTTTGGTTTATGTTTTGTTTATCTGGACAGGGACCACGTTTGGTTTTGGTTTATCTACGGTTGTGTTTTTGCTTCGATAGGCTTGTAGCTTCATTGACATCGGTTTAAGGAACGATGAGGAGACGCTTTTCTTTTGTTGGTACCCTACCCCCTCCCCGTCCCCTACCCCCAATTCTTCCCATCCACCCCCAACCCGCTACCTTTTGGTTTGATGGTGATGATGATTTGGAAAGGACGGTTGAGTCAGAGAACAAATTTGGATTTGGAAAGGTTTTCGTGTCATCCTCTTCTGAGAGCGGTTTTTGGGTTAACATCGGAATGGGAAAAATTTTTTTGTTTTTTGGAAAATGACCAGTATCCAGGAAGAAATCTTTGTAGTCGTTTTGAGTTATGTAATAGATGCTTTTGTGACTTACCCTGGCTAGTGTTTTGCGATTGTCCTCCGGTTGACGTTAGATTTATCTGGACATAGGTTTTTGGTTTTGTCTGAATGAGTTCGAAGTTCTTTTAAGTTTCAACTTGAGTTCAATCTTTTGTTGTTGTATCGTTTTTTAGTAATAATCCAAGAGCCAATTTGACTCATGTCATGAGCGGGTGTCATGTCCTTCTCTCTCTCCCGCTCATTCTCTCTCTCTTTGGTTTTGAATTCATAACATCTGAGTTCCCGGATCATATCCTCACCGGTTCACCTTTTCAGTGAGCTGATCAAGCTCTGACATGATTCTACCAATCCTGTCGCTTCCAAATTTTCGGCTTTACGGTACCCAAAATTTTTATTCTCAAAAACAGTTTTGCCAACCGGATTCAACTCAGATCCCAAAATCGAATTAAGCGAAAGTTTCGCTCAATTCATCGAGTCAATTTAACTTTTCCGACTCGTATAAATCAAATTGAGATGAGTTTTCCGTATTAAATGGAGACTACATCGCGTAAAAAAAATACTCATGTGATTCGAGTGCGATGATGACATTTTTGATATTTCGAAAAGTGAGTCAAGTTAGCTCAGTCCAGATTCCGTAGTGATTTCAGAGAAAAATTCCCGCGCTTATCGTAGTGATGTTAGTAGATAAAAGTTTCTTTCCCTCAGTTATTTGATGATTTTATTGTGTAAAAGAAAAAGAAAATGGCGTCTGAGTAAATTTGACTCAAATGAGGGAAAGAGATTTTGACAAAACTTTTTTTTTGTAGTAATGAAACTTAAGTAAGGAATGGACATCATAGCCCAATCCCTTTCCCAAGCCCAACACCCCGAAAAAAAAACCACCGTTCCTTGACCCCTACCCAACTTAGTTAGAATTTGATTTTTTATCTATGATTTGGATCGTTATATTATTTATTTATCTATAACGAGAGTTAAAATGGCTCCGGTGGCTCCTGCCGATTGTACGAATCCGTTTTACGTTTAGTTAATCCGATGGTGTTAATCAGTTAGTGGATATGAGATTCGCTGTGATAGCTGATTATCGTCTCTCTTATTTATTTATTTATCTATGTATTTATTTATTGACTTATGTATATTTATTTTTTGTATACTATTTTATAGTTTTATGGGTTTTGACTATCTAATCGTTTAGTTGTTGTATTGATTATGTTTTATGATCGATTTTTCGTATAAATCTGCGGAGTATTATGTCTAAGCCGATTATCTAGGTTATACGAAAGAGAAAAACTTTCATTCCATAAATATTGCACAGTTTTGAAAATGCAGTCCATTGATGCAGGTTCCAATTTTTCCGTGACATAACTCCACTCGGGGATTTTATTTTTTGTTGAGAATAACTCGAAATCGGTTCGGAGGTGATAACAGTAACTGCGAATGAGTCGGATTGACTCAGCAGTCTCATTTTGAGTCGGATTGACTCGTGCAAATGTCATCTTTCAAGACCCGAAATCGGTTTGACAAGAACCGATATCCGCAACTGCAACTGAGTCGGATTGACTGGTGCGGTATCATATTGCGAATGAGTCGGATTGACTCATGCAAATGTCATCGTTCAAACAATAGCCCGAAATCGGTTTAACACAAACCGGTCTCCGTAACTGCTAATCACTCAGCAGTCTCATTTTGCAATTGAGTCGGATTGACTCATGCAAATGTCATCCTTCAAGCAATAGCCCGAAATCGGTTTGACAAGAACCGATATCCGTAACTGCAACTGAGTCGGATTGACTGTGTCATCTCATATGGAGTCGGATTGACTCCATTTCCGGTTGATGAACGGAAACTGTTTCAATAGACCAAATCGGTTTTATTCAAAGCCGATATTGATGATTGCAATTGAGTCGGATTGACTCATGTAATCTTATTCTTCAAATAGCCCAAAATCGGTTTGACAAAAGCCGATATCATCAATTGCAAATGAGTCGGATTGACTCATGCAATTCCACTCTTAAAAACAATAGCCCGAAATCGGTTTGACAAAAGCCGATACCCGTAACTGCTAACGAGTCGGATTGACTCAGCAGTCTCATTTTGAAAATGAGTCGGATTGACTCATCCCATTATTCAAGCAATAGCCCGAAATCGGTTTGACAAAAGCCGATATCAATAATTGCGAATGAGTCGGATTGACTCACGCAATTTTCATTCCTCTGGTTGATGATGATAACCACTTCAAGCAATAGCCCAAAATCGGTTTGAGACAAACCGATATCTTGAAAGGAGTCGGATTGACTCACATCACAACAGTTTCCATGCTTATAATAGCCCAAAATCAACTTCAAGGAACCGATATCAATATATGCAAAAGAGTCGGATTGACTCATTCCAGTTTATTTGATTCACAAAAGAAAATTATAACAAGCAATAGTTTAAAACCGGCTTAAATGAGCCATTTTTACTTATTTGAAATGAGTCAGATTGACTCATAATAAACGCGTCCAGGTTGTTGTGTGCGGTACCATTCGATTGATTGATAGATGGAAAGTGTACTTCAGAAAATACACCAAACATCAATAGTATTTGCAACTGAGTCAAATTGACTCATGCAAATTTCACTACTCTGGTTGATGAACGGAAATTTTTCCTCAAACAATAGCCCGAAATCGGTTCACACGGCCCGATATCAATTTTTGAAAGTGAGTCAAATTGACTCATCCACACTCAAATTTTTGTCTTTCACATGGTTAAGGTTTTAAGTGTTACTCCGTTTATCTGGTCATCTAATATCACGCAATAGTTCCAAATTGGTCCACTAACAGGCTTCAATATGTTCAAATGAGTCGGATTGACTCATACACAAACCACACCCAAATTTTTTGTTTCGCTGGTCAATATTTCAGTCTCTCAAGTAACACTTTGTCTACCTGGACACGTCATCCGTTAATAGATAAATAATTAAGCAAATTAATTTAATTATTAATTAAGGATTTAATTAAGCAGTAGTTAGTGCGAGTTCTTTTTGAAATTTTTGTTTTCGTTTTTCTTAAGTTGGTATTAAACTTTTGGTTGCTTTGTTATACTAAGTTGCGTATAGTTTTATGTTTCAATTATATTTTGATTTTCGATTTATATTATTTCGATATTATTGCTTATATTGATGTGACTTAGGTAAGGAAACTTCCACCGTTTTCTTATTATTTCATGTCTTTTGATTTTATTCGTTTGTCTTATTTTCATTTCTGTTGGTTTTGATGAACAACAGCAATTTTGCTGCACATGAGTACGGATAAGGAATGAGTTTGGGAGTGGCGATCATATTGATTATGATCCTGATGCTGGCTTGGGATCGCCGGTCTGGGAATGCCGGCTTTCTCGTTGGAAAGGTGTGAATCATGGTGGTGGTCGTGCTGCTGGAAACTTTTTACGGTTGGGTTGTTGGCAACACTGAGTAATAATTAACGTGTATATATATTGGTGGCCTTCCCTCTTCTGAGGGGAGATGTGTGAGTATACCGTCGGTCGGGAGATACGAATTTTTTTGTTTTGGTTTGTTGGTACCCGTGCTAAACCCCTCTCCCAAATTTAACTCAGGATTTTGATTTCCTTACCCTCTCGTTATCTATTTATTTTATCTACTCACCAGATAACTACTCCAGTAAAAAAAATCCAAAATCGTATCTCCCCCCCGCAGCGGTTTTGTTGTTAGGTTCGTAAATTAGAGATCAGGGTTGCCAACCAAAAACAGATGGGATTAGATTGATAGATTATATTATCCTTCTCTCAGGTTTTATCTATGATTTTATTATCTATTGATTTGATGGTTACGTTTGGTTTATATTTATACTAACAGAGGTATTCAGTGGTCGCTTTTCAAAGCTTTTTCGTCGTCTTCGTCGACACCGAGTCTTTATTGGTAAGGTTGAGTTGGTGCGAACCTTACGTACCTGTCTACCTCTGTTCTTTTGTGATTTGAGTTGGGTTTCTCGTTTATTTTAGAAACTGAGAGAAAGTGATGAGATTAAGCCAAATATATATATTTAAATTTTATTTATATGATTTGATATTATAATTAAGTTTGTGGAATTTAGGATTACGGCCAAAAATACAAAAAAATTTTAAAATTGACAAAATGTAAAAAAAATCGAAAAACAATAAAATTATGAATGTCCAATCCGGTGTTAATTTATGAACCTAAACCCTCTCCCCTCCAAATTTTGGTTGATTGCATTTCCTTGATACGCTCCTGTTTTCTATTTTTTGCTGTTTTTAAATGTAGCAAACAAAATACGTTCTGGATTGGTGATGATGGTGAGGAGTGCGACTCACATAGTCTACACTTCGATTGATTTGCGAAGGGTTTCATCTTTTTCAAAATTAATGCACACTGTCAAGTAGTCATAAATGAAGTCAAGAAGTTGTTTCAAAAGTATTGCACACTTTTGGAGGATTCGTTTGGAAAAGTTCAACACAATTTGGTTGAGAGAATCCACTGCATAAATCTTGCTTATTTGTAAGATGGGTCTATTTCATAAATATTGCACACTTGTGAAGAGGACCTATTTCATAAATATTGCACAGAGACATTGATGAATTATTTCATAAGTATTGCACACCTGTACAAAGGAAATTTCAGAAATATACAAAGATACATCGCATAAATCTAACTTATTTGTAAGATGGGTCTACTTCATAAATATTGCACACTTGTACAGAGAACTCGTCTCAACAATATTGCAGACACTCATAGAGGAGTCATTTCATAAGTACTGCACACTTTCAAGAGGGATTCTGTTATCGAAAATGGTCTGATATTCCTCTCATTTCAGATCGGATTCGTTATGAGGTCTTCCATCAGTATTGCACACTTGTAACGAGAACTCATTTCATAAATATTGCACACACTCAAGGGTAGTACACCCTTACAGACAACTCATTTCATAGAGGAGTTATTTCATAAGTATTGCACACCTGTACAAAGGAAATTTCATAAATGTGGCGACATAAGTATTGCACAGTTGTAACGAGAACTCATTTCATAAATATTGCACACTCTCAAATGTAGTACACCCTTCCAGAGAACTCGTTTCATAAATATTGCACACTTGTGCGGTGAAATTATTTTTTAAAAATTGTACACACTGGCCAAGACTGATTTCATAAATATTGCACACTTTCGTAGACGAGTTAGTTCATAAATTGCAATTGCGCAATGACACAGAGACCTCATTTCATAAGTATTGCACACTTTCAAGAGGTATTCTGTTATTGAAAATGGTCTGATATTCCCCTCATTTCAGATCGGTTCATTACGAAATCTCATTCCATAAAATTGCACACACTAATAGGGGAATCGTTTCATAAGTAATGCACACCCTTCCAGAGTACTCATTTCATAAATATTGCACACACTGGCGAAAGATTCATTTCATAAATATTGTAAACTTTCAGAGAAAACTCGTTTCATAAATATTGCACACTTGTGGAGAACTCAACAAATTGCAGACACTCATAGAGAGTCATTTCATAAGTACTGCACACTTTCAATAGGGATTTTATTATTAAAATGGTCTGATATTCCCCTCATTTCGTAACGAGATCTCAATCCATAAGTATTGCACACTTGTAAGGAGGACTCGTATCATAAATATTGCACACTCTCAAGTGTAGTACACCCTTCCAGACAACTCATTTCTTAGAGGAGTTATTTCATAAGTATTGCACACCTGTACAAAGGAAATTTCATAAATATTGCACAATTGCACTGAGAACTCATTTCATAAGTACTGCACACTTTCAAGAGGGATTCTGTCATCATTGATGATGTGAAGTGCTTTGATAAAAGATTTTCATTTTCCATAAGTAATGCACATTTTCAAGTCATAAGTTACAACAAAGAGTTATTCCAGAAATATTGCACACTTACGCAATATTCAGAGTTACAACAAAATTTGACCGAGAGATTTTAGTGCACAAATTATTCATTAATTTCATAAATATTGCACACTCTTACGGAGAACTCATTTCTAAGACAATAATGCACAATTTAATGATAAACTACGCCTCTAATTTTGAAGATCTCATTTCATAAATAATGCACACTCCAACTGAGGTGTCATTTAATGAATATTACACGGCCGTACAGAAGACTCGTTTCATGAAGAATTCACACCATTAGAGAGGTCTTATTTCATAAATACTGCACATTCTTATGAAGGCTTCTATTCATAAATATTGCACACTCTTAAAGAGACCTCATTTCATAAGTAATGCACACTTTAATGATAAACTAAGCGCCTAATTTTGAAGACACTTCTCACGGCGATTTCGTTTCACCAATAACACAGACTTTATGTGAAGTGTGCATTTCAAAAATACTGCACACTCTTAACGAGGAATCATTTCAAAAGTTCTGCACACTATTACGAAGATTTCATTTCATAAATATTGCACACTTAAAGTAATATGTCTTTGTAAATAGAGCAGCCACATCAAGGAAACAATAATTTGTACAAGTGACATTTTGTAAAGTGGTCATTTCATAAATACTGCACACTTATAATTATAAAAGTTATTTCACGTTTTTCGAAGGATTCATTTCTTAAGTTTTGCACACTTTGATGAGTACTCCCTGACAGGAAACGGAAACGGAGAGAGAGATTTGGTTCAGAGATCCAGTGCATAAATCCTTCATACTTGTACTAAAGACTCATTTCATAAATATTGCACACTTTCAAGAAGGATTCTGTTATTGAAAATGATCTGATATTCATCTCATTTCAGGTCGAAATTAATTATGAGATCTCAATCCATAAGTATTGCACACTTGTCAGGAGAACTCATTTCATAAATATTGCACACAGTGTGAGAGGAATTATTTCATAAGTATTGCACACCTGTACCGAGGTAATTTCATAAATACCGCACACTTGTACAGAGAATTCATTAAATATTAATATTTATTACGATACAATAAATTACAATATAATAATATATGACTGCGTCAAAGGCAGTAAACACACACAACCTAACTATATACCGTATATATTCTTATATTACAATTCATAATATTTATTAATTGGTCCATTAATAAATAAATAAAATAATTTTGGTTCTGCATTGAAGTTATTTATGTGATATAGTGTGACAGCCGCTGCTGATTGTGATGCTGTCGTCGCCTTCTTTCTATCGAGCGTTGAAACTCCATCACGTCATCTGTCTCAATCGGAGAGCTCTTCACTCTGTAAAAGGAAGCAATTTGACGTTCATCTCAAAAGTATTGCACACGTGAATGGTCACACATTGGTTTCAAGCTCATTTCAAATGTGGTGCTTTGATGAAATATTTTTATTTTCCATAAGTAGTGCACATTTCCGGCAGTAGTGACGGTGAGGAGTTGTTCCAGAAATACTGCACACTTACGGAGAACTCATTTGAGGTGCAACAAAATTTGGTTCAGAGGTTCAGCACATAAAGCCTTCATAGTTATGAGGAAGACTCTTTCATAAATATTGCACACTTTCAAGAGGGTTACTTTCATAAATATTGAAAATGATCCGATGTTCCCCTCATTTCAGATCTTGTTCATTACGAAATCTCATTCCATAAATATTGCACACACTCAAAGGAATCGTTTCATAAGTATGCACACACCCTTACAAAGAACTCATTTCATAAATATTGCACACACTGGCGAAAGATTCATTTCATAAATATTGTAAACTTTCAGAGAAAACTCGTTTCATAAATATTGCACACTTGTACAGAGAACTCGTCTCAACAATATTGCAGACACTCATAGAGGAGTCATTTCATAAGTACTGCACACTTTCAAGAGGGATTCTGTTATCGAAAATGGTCTGATATTCCCTCATTTCAGATCGGATTCGTTATGAGATCTCACTTCATAAATATTGCACACTTGTAAGGAGGACTCGTTTCATAAATATTGCACACTCTCAAGGGTAGTACACCCTTACAGACAACTCATTTCATAGAGGAGTTATTTCATAAGTATTGCACAATTCCAAAAGGAAATTTCATAAATGTGGCGACATAAGTATTGCACAATTGTAAGGAGGACCCGTTTCATAAATAATGCACACCTGTACAGAGGAAATTTTCATAAATATTGCACACTCTGAATTGTAGTACACCCTTCCAGAGAACTCGTTTCATAAATATTGCACACTTTCGTAGAGGAGTTAGTTCATAAATATTGCACAATGACACAGAGACCTCATTTCATAAGTATTGCACACTTTCAAGAGGGATTCTGTTATTAAAAATGATCTGATATTCATCTCAATTCAGATCTTTATTCATTATTAGATCTCATTTCATAAATACTGCACACTTATAAGATTCCAGTTCGTGAAAAAAGGAGAAGATCAGCGAAGATGGTAAGCAGAATAAGGCGAACGTTTGAATGAGTGTTGAGTGAGTGGGTGGGTGGTGGTGGTGGGGGTGGAAGAAGCGAATTCCGAAAAGCATGAAAAAAGGTTCGAAACGGAAACGGAACCGAGAGGATTGTTTGCTGATGACGTCACCGCAAATTGATTTCGAAAGCTTTTCTAAGAGCTTTGAGACGGAGCGAAAGCCTCGGTTTCCGTTTCTCCGATTCCAAACACTCGAGTTGCCCTATCCTCTCTTCCTCTCCTCTTCTCCCTCTTCCTCCCATCCTTCAACTCGGATATTGTTCCAAATTTATTTATGAATTCTTCACTCAAACCGGATGATATCCGTTCTCTGAATTATGGCATCCGAAGAGTGAAGAAGAGGAGGAGGAGGAGGAGAAACAGACACAAAGAAGACAGAGAGCCCAGAGAGGAATAAAATATTCCTCCCTCCTCACTCACTCTGTATTATTTACTCCATTTCGGTGTTTAGATTGATGGATTGATTGATTGATTGATTGACTGATTGATTAGACTCATATTTACCTTTTGACTGAACGCGTCCGAATGATTCAACTTCCGGTTGTGATAATTTTTCGAACTCGCCGATTGCATTCTCTGCGACAGAATCTCCTTTCGTCTCATTTCCGCTTCCTGTTGATCGATCAATTCGTGAGTGAGGACTTTCGAATTGTCCTGAGTTTGGAGTTCCTCGAGCTTTCGAAATCTCTTCGGCGGATGCTTCTTGATCAAACTCTCTTCGTTGATGGGTACTTCGAAGGCCATCGGAGGTGGTGGCGGTGGGGCTGATGGTTTCCGTCATGAAAGAAAAAAAATTTTTTTTGAGTTGGAAGTCCTTTTGGGGGCGAGGGGAAATTCTTGAGAAACAGAGTCGATCATTTGTGACAGTTGAGCATTTTGTCTGAAAAGAATTTTCCGAGGAATGAAAATTGGAATCAGGGAAAAAATTTTTTTTTGAGTTGAATAAGAAAAAAAAAGGAATTTCAGCAGAAAGGAAAATGTCGGGAAATTCACCTTGGCAAAATGAAGAAAATTTTCTTCTCCCCTCCTCCCTCCCACCGCCATCCCTTTTCCAAAGGGAAATGGCGACCTTGGTCTTTAAATTTCGAGAATGTCAACAACATCCTTTTGGAAACTCTCCAGCAAGTCCACCAAGAGAGAAAAATGGTTTCTTGGCTAAGAACATCCAATCTCGAAATCAGTGACGGAATAAGCGGGCCGTACTCACCGCGAATCCTTTCCCCGGAATCGGACATGTTGAAGTCTTTGCTGAGAGTTTCCACGGGCGGTTCCGAACTTTCCAAAGCTCCCGAAGCTGTCGGTTTACGCGTCACACCTGACTCCTCTTTATGAGTCGGTGTCAGTTTAACAGTTTCCGGTGTTGATGGGTTGATTCGAACTTTTTATTCCGGCTCCGTCGACGATGTCAGAACCTCCCAAAGGTACGACCGAAGATGAATTGCATCCCATTATAGCCCTGATTGGTGGAAACTTTGGTGCTTCATTTTTGAGTGATACCAACCTAAAATCAAGCCACACAATAGGGGAGATTATTAATAGTACTCAAAGCGATTTGGTATTAAAAGCGCAAAAACCTTACCCCGGTCCTGATATCCACTGGCTTAAACTCTATATCACTGTCTACTCTTTCACTTCTTTTTCCTTCTTTCGCCTATTTTCTTTCCAATTTCACGCTCGATTCTGAAATAATTTTTTTGAAATATACAGTAAACGGATGGACAGACAGAAATACAGTTCAGACCACCGCCGCCCTGCACAAAATTTCCTTCCTCCCTTGTTCACGGTCAGACCCAAACAGGAGAGAATGTGTTCGCCTTTGTTGACAGTTTAAATGCGACTGACCACACGCCTTTCCCTGGTTACTACATATCAACAATTCAAAAGAATATTGATTTCTGACTACGCCACCACCTCGCACCCTTCACTCCAACCTCCCTCCGTCCTCCCTTCCTTCGTTCCTGACTGGCGGCTAACTCGTTCCAAATCAACAAGTATTCCTTGAATGTGTTCTCGTTTTTATTTCGGGGAGTCATGCAACTGAAAATACGATTCCTACCCCTCAGAATCTACCCTTAGTTTCAACCCCCTCACCCTCTTGGAACAAGTTTCTTTGAGACAGGTACGGACAGGTAGAGTGACTGACAGAGACGCGACATTGACTGGTGTCGTGTGGATTGCGACTTCTTCCTTTCGGATTTTGTCTTCCGTCTTCTTCTTCTTCCTCGTCTTCCTCCTCCTCTCCTACCTCCTCCAGCCATCTTTTGTTTGTTGTAGAGAATGTCAGATAATCCTCAGATAATATCTAAAGTTAAGACAAGTACACTGAGAAGATGGGTTAGTGACAGAAGGAGTCAGAGGAGAGGACATGGTTCAAAGTTGGAGTGGGGTTTGACTTCCGGTTTGTTTTTCTCTCTTCCGGTCTTCTCCTACTCTCTAAAACCTCTTTCTTAGAGTGTAGAAGAATCTAGTGATAGCAGTGGATGTCTAGAATCAAGAACGGTATGCGGGGAAGGTGGAAACTGGTGAATAACACTACCAAAAAGAAGGAAGAAAGTGAAACAGACTTCCGGAACCGGAAGAAGGAAACAAGTTCGAAAACGAAAGCTACCATAATAAACTAGAAGGAAGGAAGAGGGGGGAGGAGGGAGGAGGAGGGAACTTCAAAGGAACCGGGGGGCCAACAACCCAAAAACACTTTGGAAGGAAAGATGAAAGAAGTCAAACTGAGTGGGAGATCGGTGACCTTTTCCCAGTCAAACATTCCACGGAGATGGAGGAAAGAAAACGCGTAGATTCCATTCCCTCCCTCCCTCCCTCCTCCTCCTCCTCCTCTTCCTTTCTTTCATCCCTTTTTCCTTATTCCGGGATACTTTCAATCCCGATTTGACATTTTGACCGGAGTCACGAAACCTTGGAACTTGCTGAGGAGGAGGAGGAGGGAATAAAAATTTTTTTGCTTTAACCTCAAGACCACCGGCCAAATTCCGTTGAGCCTTTTCTTCTGTCCTCCTCCTTCCTCCTCCACCTCCTCCTTTCTCCTTTCTTTTCCTCTTTCTTTCTCTCCTTATCATTTAATCTTTTTCTTCTTTCCTTCAAGTCATTTCATTTTGTTTAGACTCTTCAAATACTGACTTATTGTTTCATTTCAATGTTATATAATATACACATTTCAAATGATATGACTCGCACAGAGGACTTCATTCACAAATTCTTTCTGAGGTTTCATTTCAAAAGTATTGCACACTATCGTACCGGGCTCATTTCATAAATACTGCCCACTTTCACAGAGGAGTCATTTTTATAAATACTGCACGCTATTATAGAGAACTCATTTCATAAATATTGCACATTGTAGTGGTGTGTTCATTTCAAAAGTAATGCACACTTTTACGGAAGAATGGTTTCATAAATATTGCACAACCGTCGTGTCACTGTGATTACATAAACAATGCGCACACTCAAAGGACTCCTTTTAAATATTTTACACTTTCACACAAGAGTCATTTCATAAATATTGCACACTTTATTAGTGTACTTATTTCAAAAGTAATGCACACTCTTACAGAAGAATGGTTTCATAAATACTGCACACACTCAAAGGACTGGTTTCATAAGTATAGCACACCCAAAGGAGTCACTACATACATACTCCACACTGTTACAGAAGACTCATTTCATAAATGTTGCACACTTTAAGGAATCATTTCAAAAGTAATGCACACTCTTACATAAGAATGGTTTCATAAATACTGCAAAGTCGTCCGTATTACTCATTTCATAAATACTGCACAGTCGTCCGTATTACTCATTTCATAAATACTGCACACACTCAAAGGACTCATTTCATAAACACTGCCCACTATTATAGAGAACTCATTTCATAAATATTGCACACTGTCGTGGTAAATTCATTTCAAAAGTAATGCACACTTTTAAGGAAGCACAGTTTCACACCTATTGCACAGACCTCCGTGTAACTCATTTCTTAACCCTAGGCACACTAAACAACTGGTTTCATAAGTACTGCACACTATGAGAGGAGAGTCATTTCAGAAATATTGCACACTGTAGTGGTGTATTCATTTCCAAAGTAGTGCACACTTTTAAACGTGAACGATTTCATGAACAGCCTTGCGTATAACTTATTTCATAAATGCTGCACACCTACAGGAATCATTTCATAAATGTTGCACATTGTTTTTGTATATTCATTTCGAAAGTATTGCACACTTTTACAGAAGAAGAGTTTCATACCTACTGCACAGGCGTCCGTACAACTCATTTTGTAGGATACGTACCTACTCATAGTAGGACTCGTTTCGTAAATATTGCATGGCGGTGCGTATAGCTCATTTCATAAATGTCGCACACTTTTCCAACGAATCGAAGTGAAGAATCGTCGAGTGGCGGTGAGCGCCTTCAAAACAATGATTATGCTACCGTGTGTTTCCACTTTACCAACTTCCGCTCCACGAATCCTCTCTCTTCGGCCTGTTATTTCGCTTCACCGGGTTTTTGATTTTCTTTCCTTTTTCCTCTCAAACGAAATCCATCTTCTCCATTTCCGTTTCCTCCTCCTCCTCTTCTCCACCTCTCCCTTCCTCTTTTATATGAGTTTCTTCACCTTTTG
Source organism: Columbicola columbae (assembly GCA_016920875.1). NCBI lineage: Eukaryota > Metazoa > Arthropoda > Insecta > Psocodea > Philopteridae > Columbicola > Columbicola columbae. The sequence goes on from JADMLL010000010.1 coordinate 5,115,905, forward strand.
TTTTGTGCTCCCTCCTCCATCATCGACTCTCCTTCCCTCAACTTCCAATTTTTCCTTTGTTCCCGTTCCTGACACGAAAACATTTCAAAATGTGAAGGAAGTGTGGAGTAAGATCGGGAGCAGAGGGAAGAGGAGGAGGTTGATAACAAAAAATAAGAAAAGCAATGCAATGGTCTTGTCGACAAAGAAAAAACAGCGAAAAACGGTAGTAAACGGTAGTACTAACAGAATTAATGTCTAACTTTCGTGATTTTGAGTAAAATGAAAAACCGGGGGGTGGGGGTAAACTGACCTAAATAAAGGACAATCGATAAATGGTAATGACGTGCTACCCCTTCCGCCTCATATTCAAGCTCACCCTTCAACCCTTATTTAAATGTTTAATTTATCAATTTTATAAATAGGCAAAGCACACAATGAAACTTTCACATTCCCTCAACTACACCACCCTCTACCTCCGGGGGTAGTGTACGGGGTGTACGAAACCCTCGCTGGTGATTTGTTGGCTAGATACCGTCCTCCCTTACCTGATTTAAATTGTTTTGCCGAACACCTCGATTTGGAATGGAAGAGGTAGCAGGAGGAGGAGAAGGAAAAAATTGAAAAATCATGGAGGAAATAGAAGCAGCGTCACGACTTTGGAATTGCTTTTGGCACCCTAGAAATCGTGCCTGAAAAATTTTTCTTCTTCTTCGCTATTCTCCTGTCAGGTAGAACCCGCCCTTTCAGGCAAGGACGGTTGAATTCATGTCACGTTACTTGTTCGACTTGTTAAAATAAAATTCTTTCTCTCTCTCAAAACCGAAGCGTTATCACGTTCACGCGGTAGTAAGAACCAAGAGCTACCTCCCCTGCCCTCTCTCAGATCGGAGGAAGTAGAAACCAAGATGGAGGACTGAGGAAATCGTACCCGACTTCCCTCCACCAGCTGTATAGTCAGTCTCAAACCCATCCACCCAACGTAAACTAACCCAAAACAAAAGTGTGACGTCATTCAGTCAAAAAGCTCAAAAATCAAAATGGCCGAGGGTGCAGCACTTCTGAAATGACTCTTCTCTGATAGTGTGCAATATTTATGAAACGAGCCCTTTGAGTGTGTGCAGTACTTATGAAATGAAGTCTGTGTTACTGATGAACTGAAATCGACGTGAGAAGTGGGTTCAGAATTAGATTAGATTGTCATTGAAGTGTGCAATATTTATGAAATGAGGCCTCTGTAAGAGTGTGCAGTATCTTTCAAATGAGATCTCGGGAAAGTGTGCAGCATTTATGAATAAATTACTCTGTAAGAGTGTGCAATATTTACGAAACGAGTCCTCTGGGAAAGTGTGCAATACTTATGAAATAGCTCCTCGATGAGTGTGCAATATTTATGAAATGAGCCCCCTTTATAATGTGTCCAATATTATATGAATTGAATTACTTATAAGAGTGTGCAGTATTTATGAATAAATGAGTTATACAGATGGCCGTGCGATACTTGCGAAACCGTTCATCTGTAAAAGTGTGCATTACTTTTGAAATGAATTTACGGCGACAACGTGCAATATTTATGAAATGAGTTCTCTGTTATAGTGTTGCAGTATATATGTAAATGATTTCTTTGGGTGTGCAATATTTCTGAAACGAGTCCCGAGTGTGCAGTATTTTATGAAATGAGTTATACGGACGCCTGTGTGAATGTATGAAACTGTTTATCTCTGAAAGTGTGCATTAGTTTTTGAAATTAATAATCAATTACAGTGTGCAATATATGAAATGACCTCTGTAACAGTGTGCAGTATTTATGAAACCAGTTCTTTGAGTGTGCGTAGGGTTAAGAAATGAGTTACACGGACGTCTGTGCAATAGGTGTGAAAC